>JAUELE010226191.1:0-12453 GCA_031471655.1 Diodora aspera | reverse complement strand
AAAGGGGACTTTTTTACCGAGGACTTTTTTTCCTAGGCAAATTTAGGACTTTTTTACCGGTACTTTTTTACCGAGGACCTTTTTACCGAACACCCAGTAAATAGGGTCTGACGTCGCAATATCCGATATCAGTTTAAAAAAGGTGGAATATTAGCCAAAAATAGAAAGTTGGACTTACAAATATGTAAAATTAGAAACTGTATATTTTTATGAATATCTACGTGTATATTTTACAAACCGCTTGTCATGGTCCATGCATTCAAAACGTACGGAAATTCAAGCCCCAAAGCTATTATTGGTACATTTAGACAAATAAGTACACTGGGGAATATGTCTTATAAAACTTTCTTTAAGATATTTGATGTAAAGATCAATTCTATACTACACTGTATGGAGCAGAACTATGGGGCATGAATACTTTTGATGTCTTAGAAAAGGTCTACCTATACGCTTGCAAAAGATTCCTTGGCGTAAAATATAATACTTCTAGTAGAATGGGATATGGAGAATGTTGCAGGTATCCTTATATGTATTCAGCAGAATAACAGTTATCAAATATTGGTTAAGATTGTTAAAAATGCCCTCGCATAGATTTCCTAAGAAATGTTATATCACGATGGTTCTTTATGACAAAAATGGTAAAAGAAATTGGGTAACTGATGTAAGACAATTATCATTTAGAACGGGGTTTGGATATATTTGGAACGAACAATACGTAGAGCTACACCATAAATGTATTTCAGATATGACACAAAGACATGTATTTACAAGATTGGGCAGAGTCGATATCTCTATCAAACAAATGCTTATATTATAGAATGCTAAAAACACACATATAAAAAGAATATTATTTGAATGTTATTAATGTTAAAACGTTTCGTATGGCTCTGTCCAGATTTAGGTGTTCATTACATGACTTGTTTATTGAAACTGGGCGATATATTAATATTCCAAGGAATACGCGTATTTGCCAGATGTGTAAACTGAATGTTATTGAAGACGAATTCCACTTTATTCTCGAATGCCCGGCTTATGCGATTTTAAGAAGTAAATGCTTTTCTGAGTCCTATAATGTACAGCCATCTGTCCATAAATATATATCTCTAGTTAATACTCTTAATAATGACCTATTACGAAACGTATCAATGTTTATCTACTACGCTTTTGTACACCGACATAATGTTGTGCAATCTACTACTCAAAGAGAATGATTTTTTATTATACATCCCTGTGGTCTATTCAGTATGAAATAAAGATTGATTGATTGATTGACATCAGTCAAATAGGGTCGGACGTAGCAATATTCTGATATCAGTAAATATGGTCTGACGACGCAATATTCTGATATCAGTAACAATGGTCTGATGTCGCATTATCCTGATGTCAGTAAATAGGGTCTGACATCGCAATATCTTGACGTCAGTAAATAGGGTTTGACGTTGCAATATCCTGATGTCAGTAAATAGGGCCTACCTCGCATATTTAGATGTCAGTAAATACGGTCTGACGTCGCAATATCCTGACGTCAGTAAATAGGGTTTGACGTTGCAATACCCTGATGTCAGTAAATAGCGTCTGACCTCGCATATTTTTATGTCAAAAATACGGTCTGACGTCATAATATCCTGATATCAGTAAATATGGCCCGGAGCAAAGGGAAGAAAAATTGAAATCAATGTTTGCTGATTTATCATCTTATCCAACTGGTCGCGCCGAAAACATATGTACTGTAGAACTCAGACAACACTGCGCCGGTTTCCAAATGTCTGACCAAGTATGACGTACAGCCTCTTCATGATTTACGATCACATTGTATTCGATTCTTTTCTATTTTCGTGGAGACAAATATTGAGTCTTTAAACTAACTTTGGCTGACAGGTCGGTAAAGTAAACTCTCTATAATGAGGGATTTATCATCTAGAGGCACAACTTCTTTCACGTAAGCTTTCTTGCTATTCTTGGTCATGGAAAGTCCAGCAAGGCTATCTTTAACAACATATACATATATAAGTAAAATAGTATAGTGCATGTATACTGTAGATGATCCTAATTGTCAATTGGTCCATTAAGCAAAATGTATTTATCTTTTAGCGAGGACATTCATTAATTACTTTCAGTATTTAAATGCCATATATTTCCCAAAGTAAAGGGTTTATTATTAAACATTCCAAAGAAGTGGCGATAGAGACTTATTTGCTGCTTAACTGAACGCACACGAGAGCTTAACGTAACACTGGTGGTATTTTACAGATATGTGTTAGCGAAGAGGTGATCGAGAGGGATGCTAACCAATTGCAAGCCAGGAATCCTCAAAGTGATAAACAATCCCAAAACTGACAGGATACACAGCGCGGATGATGATTAATATTACCACAAAGATAGCAAATCCCCAAATAATTATGACCAATCCCTGAGTAACTTGCTTCCATATTAGCAAAACAGTTGGCTGCGAAGCTGTTCATTAATGTCCCGTATTAAAGCACGATCCAGGCATGTTGGCTGCGTCAGTTATTGACAACAAGTGTATTGAAAAATTGTGATTTGGTTTGACTTGCATCATTGATGAGGTACCCACTTAGTTGCAGCCACAGATCGATAATTCTGCTGCACGGGATATTTTCTGTATACCGAACGCCTGGTGTTGTTGCTATTTAGAATGAAAAAAACCATACCAATACACAGATTCACATCATACAATCAAGGCACTTTCAAAAACCTACACTTGTCGTCGGTTATTGGTTCCTGATCTAGGTACAAATTCGGTCTTTAATCAACCTTTGCCCGAGAGGGTAAAAACTTTTACAAATAAACAAACGTCCAGCTCATAGAGACAATTCTGTAAAATTAGTAAACCTACCTTTACAACAGCAATCAACCTCGATGCAAAGTATCCTAATAAGCATGCGACTAAGACCACGTGAGTATACGTCCAAGAGAACTATTATGTTCAAGACTATCAATACGTATAGGTTAGCGCCCCGCTCGAGGGTGATGTGAAATTTACCGCTCCCGCCTTTGGCTCGAGCGTTCAATTCCATATCATTCGCAGAGGGGTGGTGCTAACCGACTTACACCACGTACATGTAGGTTACAGAGAGAGAGGTTGATTTGGAAAAACATCAACCTGCCAAAACAATGGACATATCGTTTCCTAGTGGTGTAAGGTGTAAATGCTTTCTTGATGAGCATATTTTAGAAGTTGTAGTAACTAATAATAACTCAAAGTGGTTCTTTTATGGATTGCAACTTCTTGGTTTAATTTCCACAACGTGTCGGTGTGCATGTAGGTCCTAATACCGGCATGGGTCCTTACACCGCCATTAGACAAGGTGTAAAGGCATAGGAAATGTGATGCATTGCTGACAGTTAAGATATATCAGCAGCGCGAGGTCGGGGGTCATTACCATCGGTCATGCATCCTTACTATTCTTGACGCCTCCTTCTGGAGTTTGGTGTTCATTAACTCCTATGTTGGAAACGAGGTCAGGAAGTTCAAAATACGTACTATAACTTGCTTCCTATTCAAATGTACGCTGGTACAAGAAAAAGGTTGTATCATTATACCTTTGAATGCATTCACATCGATGTCAGCAGATTATCAGGACCTGTACGTGGTAGTTACACTTTCTACTAATATACTTGTGGCTCTGTCAAATTTATGTGCATTATTAGTGTAATTGTGGTCCAAAAGATAACGGTTATTTGATAAGCCTTTTTTCTTCTTCAGTGGATATTGATCATCAACTCAAACTCAACAAATAAAGACTTAAAATATTTTCAAATTGTCACTTGATGTTATAAACATAACCAGTTGTAATTCGCTTATCAGTTTGATTTAATTAGAATAATATATATAATTTAGAGAATAAACTGAATTAGAGTCCTAGTAATTAAATAAACGTTATGCCGAGTGTTTTACTAACATGTACAACCTTCATTGGCAGGAGTACCCGACCGAGTTGAAATGTCAGAGGAAAGATCGTAAAACACAATTTCACCATTATATATGTAAAACTCAGGATAACGAGAATAAAATCCAGTTAGAAGTTGCAATGAGAGATCTGTCAAAATTGTGAACAGAGCATCCAGTTTCATGTTTCCTAGCTGACGAGTCGTGATGCAGTCTCAAACATGCAATATGCAATAATGACGACGTCTTATACTGGTGTTTCTCAACCTTTTTAGCGTGAAGTGTCATGGCCCAGAGGGGAGTTAGCACATTTTGGAAACCACAGAAACGTCATTTTAATATGATGAACTGATTGAAGAGAAGCAAAAATGTCCAAAATTCATGAGCACTTAGCTTGAGAACAGTTGATGAAGTGCCTTTGAAGCCTTTTTTTAAGGCAATTGAAGTTTTGTGCCGTAGTGCACGTGACACTAGACCTCCCTGTGACCGGGTGAGGCTTTATTAATTTACTTTTTATCTTTAAAAATTAACTCTTCTGTTACCCAGCAGTAAACCCTATGCTCTCGAGGGACCATTGGACTTCCTTCAAAACAGAATACGGAAATGAATTAATAGGTTGCTGTGATATTACAATTCTAACTCTGGAGAGAAGATCCGGTGACCAGGTCTACAGCTGCACGCATTTAATCTCACTCTTTATTCTCTTAGCGGAAAACAAGCACATCGATAGCGCGTTTGATCTAATCTTCCAACGTTTATTTTCATAAAACCCACTTTGATCTTGTAAGATTAGAATATCTCGACTGAATTTGTAATTTAGATTTGACACCTGATTATATTTTAAGCACACCTTATTCTCTTGTTTTAGAAAACAAGAAACCATAATCCTAATTGATTTTATGTCACATTCCCCGGTACTGGAACTACTGTAAGAATGAAGAAAACTGTATTTCAAGTCTATGCTCACGCGTATATGAAAAGTATTTGAGTTTTGAATGTATTAAATGAAAGCCTCATATTAAAATGAATCCCCTTTTCTTAAACTGTAGTCCCGATGGGTTCCCGGGGGGTGTCGCTCTAAGACCAGAAAGAATAGGACCCTGTATCCTCGTGCTTGCCGGAAGAGCCGTCTAAAATGAGGATCTTATACTTTCTCTTTCTTGCTATCAATCCTGTGTTGTCCCTTTTCCTGATGTGCATCTTGCACATCACATTGCGCTATGGCTGAAATATTGCCCCCTGTAATGCAAACATCCATTTCACTCAATCTTAACCTGTAAGTAGACATACTGAACAACAATTACACTATTTTGCCTGACATTAACCCATTATATCTATTCAGACCAGGCTTATCGAGGGATCCTGAGACTTGGGGAGGGGGCGTAACTCAGTTCCTGGCCAGCAGATTAGGATTCGACAATTCTACTCAGTTCGGCATGATCAACAGCGTTTGTGATGTCGCATGACGTCGCCCAATCTACAAAAACAAATTCAAGAAGACAAAAACAGTCCCGAACATAGAGTAACTTTTTCACTTAAATTACAACAGCAATCAACCACGTTGCAAAATATGCAAATGTATTGTCAGTCCATGGTTTCCCTATCATTCTGTACACTCTGTCAATTAATCAATCAGTCACACACATATAATATAAGGAAGCTTGAGGGGAAAGTAAGTATTAAAATACTTTTCTAGACGTCAATGCAATATACTTACAGCAGGTGCACTCATACGTCATCAACAATTATTTGCACGATTTTATGATTCCGACAATGGTTTTATTATCCTGATGGAGTCATTTTGGGATTCGTATTTAATGCTTTTGCCAATAATGCGCAATAATGATTCTGTTAACCTTATTAATTAATACTTGAGTAAGAAATTTGTTCTCCATAAGGACAACATTTATTACATTACATAGATACATTTGCGACAAATTATTATGATAAGCCATTTTTCAAAATTACATGTGCTGCCATGACAACAATATAGATGTACTCCTTGAACATTGGCTAAATCCCTCTCTTATACGCAAACAAATGCAATTGTTATGAAGCAATGAGATGCAGGTACAAGAGCTGCAGAGGGTGTGGACTGTATCTTCTGGTCCGGAAAAGAGCAGCTTTTAGATATATTCGATAAAATGTCGCAAGTATCCCGCATTACCTGGTGTTGAACATTGTGAGAGATACAAACAAAGTGATAGTGATCGTTGGTATACAATTAAATAGCAACTTATACTTGAAGTGAAATAGCATAATATTCATATAATTATGTCCAATTTTTCTATTAATATTAATATGAAGTTGCCAACTGTAAGTCATATTAGTAATGGCACGATGGCCTCCATAGCAACGTATCTGTTTGACGGGACAGTTTCATTCCTTGGAATTTAATATCACTTCCTAAAGTGAAACCGTTCGATTCACGAAACACTGTTCGCTTCCGTTTCAATGTTTTGAGTAACACACACGTCGTCCAGTCGTTTTGCCATCGAGGCAACGTCATCGCCAGGAATCTTTAATGTGGGCTCAGATTCATCAAAACTGGCGTTCTGCACACTCTAGATATTACACACGCTTTTAGATGTTCTTGTCCGTGTTCTTGGCTTTGTTTGGAACTATAGTTAAGATGCCAACAAAGTCTGTGAACAGACAAAATGTACCTCGTTTTCCGTCAAATGAAGCTGATTGACCAGCGTGACTTTGGTAGGATAATCATAACCGTCGTTCTTCCGTGAGACTCCGTACAAGTGGATTAACAGCAGGTCTTCCTCAAAGACATCAGTCTTATTTACTGCTCAACGTTTGATAGGGATATTGAATCTTATTTATCATATACTTGTGGTAACTGTTACAAAGGAGTGAAATGCCATCTATTTTTATCACAAACGTTTACTTCATGCTTAAACATGCATCAAACAGTGAAAGAAAAGGAGATTATGTCAGGAAATATGCCTTTTGGTCATACTGGTGAAGTGCAAGGAGATCATCCTGACTCGGAGCCAACTGTTAAGACCAGTTAAAGTGAATGATTGGACCATAATTGAATGTCGGGAACGTGTATGGTATCCCCTCGAATTAAAAGCATGCAGACAACGGCGATCCATGCCCATTATCAGCTGACAAATCTGTTGTTGTGGAAGGTGCTGCCACTCCTCTTCCAAAAGCTGTCTGGAACTCGTCCAGCACCCGTGGTTGTACAATGGCCATTCCATTCTCTCAAATGTCTACTGCTCCAGACTACCCTGAGCCGTTTTTGGACACGCATCATCATCCATAAGAATAAACGGTTGGCCAAAGACACCTGCAAATGGTCTGATCTCATCCTTGTACCGAACTCAGGTCAGCATCCCCTGCCTAATGTCATACAGGGGTATTTTTCCGTCCACGGATATGTCGCTCCCGACCAGAAGTCCTGTCATATTCGGCGACATGTTGCCCGTGGAATCCTTCTCCAACACGTATTCATGTCCTTGCTCTTCGGTCTGTGTGATCCAAGCAGAAACGAGACTCGTCAGTGAAGAGCAATGACCTTCAGTCATTCAGCGTCCATGTCGGTTCGCCTACAGCAAACGCTCTTGAGCATCACATCGGATTAAAGGCACTCGCCGAACTGTTCTACGAGACCTCAATCCAGCCTCATGAAGACGTTAACGCACTGTTTGGGTAGAAACACGTACACCGGAAGCGTTTCATTTCGCAACCGCGTTGCGGTTTGCATTGGATGACGTCTTACCTGAAGGAACAAAAATCGATCATCAGAAGCTATAGTTGCCTTTTCCCGACCTTCTGCATGTTGTCTGGCTACATTTCCAGTGTTTTGGTAACGGTGCCAGATACGGGCCACCACGCTCTGTGAAACATTTAAACTTCTTGCAACCTGTTCTTGTGTAGCACCTTTCTCCAGCGTTCTTACCCTCTTGCCACGTTATCATTACTCAATCACTCCATTCACCATTACACTTGTCTGCGTCTCGTGAAGATGCCTTCCAAAGGGATTCTTGTGTGCCACTATAGAAAACGATTGTGGGTCATTTAACAAAACTCGTGTAGAAATCTTGCCAAATCACTGAAGCTTTGCAACAAGTTTACTCCCCGCATAGATAAGTTTTTTAGATCAAGTTTTTGGATCAAACGTTTCAAGGAAGGTTAAGCAGACCTGAAAGATCAGCAGAGATGGAAGACCGTCAACCTCGAGAAGTGAAGAAACTGTAGCTGAATAACAGAAACTGTTGGAGTCTCACATGGTTCCGCATTTTCAATTCTAAGTGAACAACTTGCCCACAGCAAACTGTCGGTCTGATGTGTGCCAAAAGCGTTGTGCCAAGATAAGCTGGCTCTAAGAATTGATCTTTCCATCAGTCTTAAGCAAGATCGAAGATGATGCAGCAGATTGTATGTATTTATTTTATCTGGGTTAAATGGTTTGGTATGGCAATGTAATATATGCCGTGCACGAGTTATGTGGATTCAGGGTATTTTGAATTTTAACAAAAAACTGAAAAAGAATGAAATAGAAATGTTCTTCAAATACCAACATTTTTTATTATTATTATTATTGTTATTATTATTGTTATTATTATTATTATTATTATTATTATGTACAGACTAAAACAGATAAATATGGAGCAGAGGAGAGTCGGTGGTCCTGCAGAGTCACTCCCCGAGAGATAATCATCAGCTCAGGTACGCTTGCCCCCTCAACACACAACCCAGACAGCGAATGGGACTGGCCCCCAGAAAGCGCTGCCTTGTCGAACCCAGCAAGAACCTTGCGCAAAATATGGAGACTTCCTAACACAGCAGCCTTCTGCATTACACAGGCTGTAAGAAAGGTTGTGCTCTGGATAAGAAACCAAACCAAGGGCACCGAAAGCCTTATTATTATTAGTAGTAAAAGTAGTAGTAGTCTGGTTGGATATTAAGTCCATGTACACATTGGTCAAACCATGTGCTTTCATTCACGGCACTTGCATTGGGGAGGGACACTATACGAGATTAAGTTTCAAAAAGAAAACTTAAAGTAAAACTTGCAACACTGTAATAATACATATATAATTTGAAGGATAATATTATATTTAATAAGTAATAAGAAGTCAGTTTAGTATGTTAATATATCACAGAAACGTTTATAACCTTACCTTTTTTAGTGAATAGGAAATACAGTTGAAGGCAAAATAGTTAAATATTTAAAATTTTCTAAATATGGATAAGTGAAACTTAATGAATCAAATTATGTAACGTTTCATATTTTCAAAATAGTTTTAACTTTAGTGTGAATATAATGCCATGCCGTCGTGCGGTGTATAATGACTTTATGAGTGAATGTTTGGATTTCCAGTACAATTGATGAGGCCAGGGCAGATGAAGGGTGACAGCTTTATCCCATAGATAGGTATGTTTTGGAGTACAACTGTACATATGCTTATTTTGGTGGAGGTTTAAGTGGGATACTCTTGCGATAATTATAATTTACTGGGGAAAATGGTAAAGTATTTGTGATAGTGTTGTTGATTGATGTACAAAGACACATGTGCAATGAAATTAGATTTGTCAGTATGTGTCAGTATGTGTTGTTCACGGTGATACAACGGTCAAAGTACATACGGTCTATACAGTTATTATTAAAATTAGTATGTGTTAAACATCTGTTTCAGAGCTGATTTGACGAAATTTCATTTGGTTGATGATTGTCTCCGTTCAGAAAACGTTCGTCATTAAACGAAATTACACCCCAGCGAGGCATGTCTCATTCCCACAGACATTGTCGATCTAGCTGCGGCATACGGATTACAAATTCGATCCAGAGAGCGAGATCCAGTCAAAACAGTGGCTTCCGAGGGCATCTGCTGAGTCAGTCAAATTCAAGGCAGAGAGGTCGGCTTACATGTGGAAGATGATGGCGAATGTTTGTGAGTAATCTTGATAGATTTTCTCGACGGACCAAACACAGCCATAGGGCTTATTATGAAGTTTAAAGAAAATTGTAAACTGTATTGGCGAGAAAACAGATCAGAAGAATTGCACCGAGAGGTTTTGTTCCATCACGACAATGCACCATTCTGTGAGGGTACCAAGGCTGTGCTGCAACAATTTCGCTAATAAACCTTACCGCCCGCCCCCACCATCTATCAAAAATACTCTGATCTTGTAGAGGCAGACTTTGTGTCTTTCCAAGAACTCAAAGAGGATTAAAATGAACACGATTTACGTTTGTTGTCGTTCCTCCCAAACACTTTGTGCTTTTGGGAGGGTGCAGTTACCTGTCTTTCATTCAACCCCTGCACGGTTGCTAAAATGATACACTGACACTATTGCTATGAATGAATAATAACTGATTTTTACAGCGTCTAAATTTCAGACGAAACTGCTCAATAGCGCTCCATAATTGCTGCTACAATAATAAGGATCAGGTTTAACATAAAATAGAACTATAAATAGAGATGAAAAAGTTAGGATCCAAAATGCTTTTTGAAAAGAAGAGTTTGTTTGTATGAAGGAACGAAGTAGAACGAAAGAGATAGAGTATAGTGCGAATATAGGTCTATGAATAAAATACCTGTTTCAGTATAACTGATAGTCAAGGCATTCAGGCCAGCAATAACCAATACATATCTAAATACGTCTGTTTTATTACAGACAACCAGTGCACTGAATGAAACACCGTAGTATCATGATTTGGTGAAGTAAAACTCTTGCGTACTTTGTTGCATGATGTTATATACACCTTTCATTTCATTTTCTAAGTAACATAAAATTTCAGTAAGTTTTAAACATCACACAAACACTTACAATACGAATTTACATCGTCAGATTAGTTATTTGCTCATCGCGAACTCTTGTCGTAAAGAGAAACGTCAAATATAAATGAGAGAAAACTTGAATTATAAGGTAAATTTACCATAGCTGACGGGCAAAATAAAACGATAGAGTTTGATGATACATCTGTCCGTAGATGTACAAATAATTACTCAGAATGATTAGGCTACGGCAGTTTTATTGAACACACTTTAAAGATAAGAAGACGAGTAAATATAGTTCAGTGAGCATGTATAATTCAATAAATATTAATATTTACCCTCCACGCTGCGGCTTGACAGTACACTCTGTGGTAGTCAAGTTATAATTAGATTGTATTATCAAAAGTTGTGTTCCATAATACTCGAAAATTGATTGGTTACCCTCAGCCGATGCGATAAACGGTTTTTTTTTTTAAAGATACCATGAGTTACAAAACCGGATGCCAACAACCAGAGTAAAGCAAATTACATTCTAAAATTTAACTTGCAGTGTTAGAAACTACCAAGTCTTGTAAATTTGTTACAACAAAAGGAATCGATTATGTAATCGATCATTGACTGGTTGGGACATTCCGATTATAACAGAGGATCGATTTGTAGCCAATTCACAACACTCAATTCAGTACATTTAAGGACTTCAAGGAAACGTTTAACTAAAATAGGTTGTAATGTGTTGCACCATTTATCAAGCTGGAGGTCCAGACGATTTCCGGTTGACGCCACACTAGTATAGCAACAAACTGTTGGGTAATGTTGACAAGTAACAGCCTACCAATTGAGCAATGAAATGTTGGGTAATGTTGAAAAGTAACAACCTACCACTTGAGCAATAAACTGTTGGGTAATGTTGACGAGTAACAACCTACCAATGGAGCAATTAACTGTTGGGTAATGTTGACAAGTCACAACCTACCAATTGAGCACATCAAGTTTCACTTGGAATAAAATATTTATATTCAAGTTGGATACTTGATCAATCTCTATCTTTTCTTTTAAAGAAAAGAACATTTGGAACGATAAATATATATAAACGTATGTACACACCACGAATAATGCACAAACGGTGAAGCATATTTGTCGGTTTAACAGCCTCGTGAATGTTCTTATCTATTTTGAGACTCCCATGCCAGAAATTAGAAAAAAACCCAATGCATTCCGAACTTTCCGAAAATATTCGTAAACCTTCCGAAACGTTACACATGCAAATAAATGCATTAAGCTCATATTCGGAAAGTATTCTTCCGTAAACTCTCTTGGAAAGGTTCGGAATGAGGCTGGCTCTTTGAATGTAGAAAATATAAGCGTTTGTATCCGACCTATTTAGCGTTCGGGAGCACGTATTCAACTTTAATACTGCGATTTAACTACTGCTCTATCTTTTAAGAATATACCAAGTGGTAGTCAAGTTTCAGTTTAAATAAAATATTTATATTAATACTGCGATTTAACTGCTGCTCTGTATTTTTAAAAATACACTAATTGGTTGTCATTTCATATTATTCATGTTTTTGGCGTTTTGAAGCTTTGTGGGTAATAACTCGTTGTGTTTATGCGTGGTATTTATGCAAGATGATAATACAAATATTTTCAAACAAGATATAAGTATTTTGAAGATACTTGTTATGAATAGATTACAACATGATTGTGTTATACGATATTGGCAATCCCCGAGCGCCGGTGTTTCATATTTAGTGTTAGTTGACATCGAGACTAGTTCCATCGAGACATACGCTGCTTTTA
>JAUELE010226180.1:0-12453 GCA_031471655.1 Diodora aspera | reverse complement strand
AATCACACCTGTGCCAATAACTACGTTAATACTTATTTATTTCTAAAAAGAAGTTTTGTTTTTTAAACTTACGATCACAGATATTTAGGAAATGTAATCAGACGTGTCTTCATTTTTAGACAGAACGAGGGTCTGATGAACTATGCATGTTGCTTTCTCTGTCCGATGAATGGACGGGAGTAATTTTGACCTTTCGGCCTTGCTACAGTAACTCAAACGTGGCTGAATGCAGTGTTGTCATACTCTCGCGTTCTGTTTATATTAGTCATGTTGTTGCCCTTGCTGTGTTTGTATCGTTCCTGTCATCTTGAGAATAGATTCCGAGACGACGATGAGGTAGGATTTATGATGCATACCCTCGCTGGTGGTCATTACTTTCTGCACCCAAGTGGCTCGTTTGTTGGACCAGACAGGCAAGGCAGCATCTTAGAAATGCTAATTGCCATTCACCAGTGGCAATACGTGTTTTACTTTATGGTTTGCCTTTGAGCATGGCAGTTTCTGGTAGAGCAATGACGTCTTATCTCGGAGGCCATTCAGTCATCATGGATCACTCGATAATGCATGTATCTTGTTTTTGTTTAAACGCTTACCGAATCCACGGATCAAGGATCTAAACACGTATTTAGATCCGTGCCGAATCTGATTGAAAGAAAGCAAAGGTTGAAAGTCGACACAATTAAATCGAATAAGTAAGCATTAGAGAGGGAATTGATGAGCGATATATGTTACCATGGACATGTTAACTTGCTAAGCGATTGACGGTAAAGTTGAAATATTTTGTAGCTCCATGCGTTTGTCAAGATCATGGAGCTGTTAAGTTCCTTTTGATGAAAGGACAGGTTATTATTTCTCGGACTAGATTAACTTTCCTGCCTGAGCCGTGAGATGACAGCGGTAGATTTAAGATGTTAAGGTATTCACATGGTCTGGACAAAAGTCTATCCTGGTCCCTTGAAGTAGAGTACGTGTGATTACAACTCGAATGAATAGCACAGAAGCCATATGTATTTGGACTCGTGTCTATTCCTTAAACCTGCCCATACAAACTTTTAGAAGTTCGTGTCTTTTATGTTTACCATCCGGACACAATCACTTTCGTTGTGAACAGTATAGAGGTATGGATTTTCCAATCATGGTTTATTTTTGTTTCACAAAGATGCTATCTTACTCCGGGAAGAGAGCTTTACAACTGTTATTGGAGAAATAGACCCACTGTTCTCCCATATGTGAAAAGTGTGAGATGTATTGTTGTGTGTACCTGCAAAGACTTGCAAGGAAACTAAAGCACAATTATCAGCCTTTGAAATGCACGTTTGACTTGCCAAAGAAACACAGATGGTTAGCTTGTGTCTCTTCGAACGATGCTCGATAGAAAATTTCTTCAATATTATGATAGACCACTGACAAAAAGACAAATGAGTCAATTATGGAACGAATGAGGCCAACATTATATCATTTTAGCAATGTGCCACCAGATTTGTTTAAACACAGTCCCGGAATGTTTGATCTCTTTATTCTGGCTTGAGAACTGCATTATGGATCTTGCAACGACATTAATGATGCTCTTGTGACCCCTTGACCTAGATGTCAGGACCGCATGTAGATGCTCAGCCAGGGCACATCTCAGAATGAGCTGGATCCGTATACATAATTGGCAGATTCGGAGACTGCTGTCACTGCAGTTATTGCTTTAGGGGTACATTAGCAGTCGCAACACATTTCCCTTTCTTCCTTGCTCTCGGCGAACTACGATCCTGGTAATAAACCATGACACACAGGCAAAGTGTTCAAATCTTCAGGCACAAATCATAGCCGTACGTTATGTTGGTCAACTGATGAGATACTATGGCACTCTTCCAGTTCAATTAGATCGGAAAATGTTTCGCACTCCAGCATTCGAGATATTGTCCAGGGGTGGCGCCAGAAATGTTCTGACTGAGGGTTTGGGATCCTCAAGAGGGATCTAAAGACGCACATTTGTTAGCTAAATACACAAATTTGCTCTTAGTCGTCCCCCGACGCATTGCTACATTTTGCCCAACAGGGGGAGGAAGGTAAAAGCCACCCCCACCTCCTGTATCGTTCATACTTGCATTCATGCATCTCAGCAAGTCCTATCTCATCACTTTGATCAAATAGTTCCAACAAAAACCGACATCTAACAAGGAGTGTTGTAGTTGTGGTACTGTACATGTATTTAGAACTTCGGCCCGTCGGTCAGTATTTGCAGAGGACGATCAGATACCCAGACTGTATTTTGGCTAGATGCTTCATCGTTGTTCATTGTCAGCAAATACCTGGAGATAGATTTCATTGGGACAGTAAGGTATGTCTGGAATAGGTATAGATATCGGTATGAATTCATGAAGAGGTGAGCTGATGATGAGGTTTTGGTGAGAGGTATCATTTTTTTAAAGAGATTATTCGTTACACAAGAACACGTTCGTGTTTTTCATCCAAAAAGAATTTGTTTTATTCATCGAAATATATTTTACATAAGTACACCCACCCAGTGCTACTTTGCTCATACCCGTTTGGTACAGCCCAACCATTTCCACATTCACGGGTTTATAACTAAACGGTTATGATAATGCTCAACAAGTTAGTGTGTGGACTTGAAACATAATCTGGAAGCCAATGCATTTAGTGCAAAAATAGCTAAAAAGCTGCGTATTCAAATATTTAGCAGCTATTTGATTGATGTAGTTAATGCATTGCCATGAAAAAGGGATCACAACATAACTGTTGATGTGATTGATATTAATCATAGTGATAAGCGTATCGTGTGGGTGTCGTGAGCTTTGCGGTGACCCACTTGACGAGCTAGCTAGTAGGAAGTTAGCAGCGCAACGCGGCTGATGAGCGCACTACCGTCGCCTGCGGCAAACATCGTGCACAGCCGAAAGTCGAGTTATGTCATTAATTGAGTGAACACGTTGTGAACTGCCTGCTCAAAAGATGGCAGGTTAATTGAGGGCGCCCACGTTGTCGATTTCAGATGGTCATTGTCAATAACAGGTGGGGAAGATTCATGGAGTAAGGTAAGGCTAAATTTGAACTTATCGGAATGACAAGTGTGTGTAAACAATTTGGTCAGTGTTATGTGCAAGGCTGTTGGCTTGACGCCCGCCTGTGCTTGTCCAGCTGCCACCGAAATAATGCATGATGGACTCGTTATAATTTATAACAGGAACAAAACTGTTTTCATGTTCATCGTTTCACTTTTGTTGGTGGTGTTGTTATTGGAACGTTAACGTCGAAATGGATCTTTATAACACTCTAACACTGGTGAAAATGAAGTTACAGTCTCGATTTTTACTCGATTTGACGGTACTCAGGTTTTGGAATTCACAAACACCACGTGTCTTGCTTACTCGATTTTACGACATACCGAGTGTACCAGCGTGGTCTCTTGATAAGCTGTGTGCGTTCGGCCTTCCAGTCGCTTGTTTGTAAACAAACTGTCGCGTGATGGCGTTGATTTTAAATAGATGTCAACAACATGTAAAATTAAAATAGTTACGGGCAGAACAAGTCGAGCAGTTTATGGCCTCTGCAACTTCAACACGCAGACATTGCGTTATTCCTAGGAGTAATTAACGAGTGCGTGATAGGATAAAGTTGTCACACGATCCCTTACTATTGCGTTCGCTAAATCAGCAAGAATCTCGAACAACGTAGTTACTGTCTGTCCATTATTCATTGGTTACGTGTTAGCCTGTATTCAAGGTTGATAACCGCATTCTGTTGAACACAACAACCCAGATGTTAAAGGCTTCAAGTACTCTGATAGCTTTGTTCAACGTCTTGCATAAACATCCGGCTTCGTGTTGAAGCATTGGTAATACCCAGCATGATAAATTTCTTCCAGCGGCTGATTTGACGGATCAGTCGTGCACTCGTCTTATGTTACGAAACATTGATTTATCCGGGATTCAAGTGATGTCGCAAGGTTTGTTGTGAACGAGCTAACTGTTTGACAAGGGTTAGAAAGGCAATAACCGACTGATAAAGGAATATAGTACATTGGACTTTATATTAGACGGAGTCTATTCACGGTCCAGAAAGCAGGGTCACATACGAATGAATTGATGTGTCATTAAGCGGCCTGTGTGTGCACCCAGGGAGTCTTATGTTGTTCAATGCTTTTCATTTTGCCCGAGGGCATTGGATATAATTATGACAGGACTCCGCATTTTGTTAACTGATAACGACGCCTTCAGTGTTTACTTTACCTGCGAGATTTATGATGTAATAGGGATCACGTCTCGATGACACACCTGAGTGGACAGATACCCATTGCTAGCAATGCAATTAAAGCTTCCATGCGTGCCATCTACTATCAGGTCCACATGATATCATATCTACCTGTAGTTAAGCGCATGTGTACTTAATATCAGTCCTCCGATATTGTGTTGACGAGAAATATCAAATTAACGGTATTACACCATGATGAACTATGAACAAATGTTTCCGTGTGTGGCATAGCTGGCAACGCTCCGATAACATGTAATTGATACCTTCCTGGATGTTAGTGGAGTTTAGGGCACTGCTCTATTCTTGGGCAACGTTTTTGTTTGTACTTCCTGCTGTGAGTCAATTAAACTGACACGTCAATGAGGTGTGACGGCTCTCCCAACATGTATGGGGCCGCTCCAGCCAATCCGCTATCTTGAAATGGTCATGTGATCCAGGTTCCCCTGCCTTACTTGAACCATGTATAATTTAGATGTACAATTTAATACTTGATTGTTTTTCTCTTATTAATATATTTAACCTCATCAAACAATGGAAACAAGTATGCAGAAAGCTAACAAAAAAGAAAGAATCCTCGTTCAAATTTACTGAGTTGATTCAGCAGTTTCCAGTAATATGGGATGTAAAAATTAAATAATCTAAAGACAAGAATTTAAAACAACAAACTTTTGGAAACAATTGCCAATGAAATGAGATGGACAGAAAGCGATGATAACTAAGTAACTTTATCCTAATTCAAACATTTTATCAGAAGTCACAAATATTTTATCAATTACACCTATTTCAAAACACTTGTTTTGCGAAATTGCTTTTGTACACATAATAGTGATATTTGTAAGCTGTAAATTTTCGATTTTCCCAAAGATAATTAAGTACATGTATTTTAATTAGATGTTTCAGATTATTTTTTATAATTTACAGCACAAGAAGTTAAAAACAATGCAGGAGCCTTTTGTTATACCCCTCCATGCCCCAAGAGAGACTCCTGGTCAAATGAGGCACTTGAGAAATTTGTTGTTCCCGTGTTGCTCGTCTGGCCACCCTCTGTTTCTGTGATCCTCTGCTGCTGGTAACAAATGTGGCCAACAAATGTTACTCGTCTGCAGGTACCTTTAGTCTAGACAATACCCAGTACCAAGTTTTACTGAATTTGATCAATATTAATTTTTGTGATTATGAAAGGTGTGACGTACATGTCGTACATGTTCGCGACTCGCGCTCAGAACATCTGTATTGTGTCGGAAATGAGACGAACGAATCGGAAGCTCGAGGATTTCTGAATGGTAGATTGCAAATTCCTCACACAGTGACGTTTGCATCATCGCTAATCTTCTCGCTAGAGAAACGAAACCGAAAGTATGGCTGTCGTTGCCGGAAGCATGGTGTCAAGAGACGGAAATTAGGCCAGTGTAATATACAGAAAGGGAAGGACAAATAGAGAAAGTATGGTGCACAACATGCACATGGCATTTTGAAACTATTGAGTAAGACTCTCGTATTCGCGGCAAAGCGTTGAAGGGTATACGAAAATGCTTAGACGGGATGTCATTAAATTGTCACCAAACATACTCTGACTCGTCACATTGACGCAAAGGTACACGACATTCCATGGACTTTATTTATATGGCTACGAAATATTTGTCCAATCACAACATATCAAGGGCCATCTCATTCGAAATTATAATATTATATGAATGGCAATTGAACATTAAATGTACACAATCAGGTGTGGCGCCAGGTGGGGGCGGGGGGGGGGGGGCAGGAGAAAATATAGCAATTCGTCTGGGAACAATTCGGTGTAAATGAATGTATTTTACCGTAGGTTTCTAACACTTGTGTATTTGTCGGGGAGTTCAGTCCCCCTGTCGGGGAATTCAGCCCCTGTCGGGGATCTCAGCCACCACGTCAGGGAATTCCTGTCGCCACTCTTGGTATCTGGATAGCTGGGTATCTCCCGTAAATACATGGATAGCAAGGTCTTATAAACTATTATTATTGTTATTATTAATATTAGTGTTATTGTTATTATCATTAGTAGTAGTATTCCAGCTGAAAATGTAAATACATGGATAGCAAAGGGTTATAAAGTATTCCTACTATTATTATTGTTATTATTATTAATAAAATTATTATCATTATTATGATAAACTCTCACAATTTACACTTTACAAACCGGAAGTAAACTCATACGTGAAATTAGACATTTGTTTCACGTGATCTACTTCTGCGTCCAGTTGTCGACTGTATCCAGTTGGATACAAGCCAGATAAGCTCTCTCGCGACATGTTAGCAACTTTATCCTGACTTGATCTGACCTGATTGCGTCTTCAGTCGTAGTCGACATAAGTTACCAGTTCTGGACGACTAGCTGCCGTCAGTTCCATCGTTTCATAGTCGACATTAAGACTGCTAAACAAATTAATAAAAATGCGATTACCTTCACAATTTGCTTCGGGTTCATTGTGTACCAATGTATCATTTCATACAAAGCTTCATCGTATACTTTATTATGGCGTGCGGAACGTTGCAAATGTGCAACAATTCACACGCCATACTTTCTGTTATTTAAGGTTGAGTTTGACCTAGATATCCACGTTCAGTTTCGCCTTCTCGGACCCCCACCAATACAGGGAGATGCATCGATATCCCGTCCAGTCACATCCACTGATGATGCAGCCAAGCAGCTGTTCAATGCAATAGCAGGACAACGTATGACTATTCAGCTCAGTGTCGGAAAGGGACTCGTAAGCATTAGACAACCCGTCCATCTGCTCATCTGTCTTTTTATCTGTCTTTTTTAGCTGTACTGGTCCTTGATCTAGTTAAGACACAGAAGGAAGGAGAATTGCCTTAAGCCATGTTGTCATAGCAAACGGTAAAATACCTACTCTCTTTTTGTCTTTCTCTTTCTCCGCCTCCCTGTTTCCCTCCCTTCCCACCTATCTCTTCTTTCCCCTCTCACTCTCTCTCTACCCCTCTATCTCCCTCCCTCTCTCCCTTCCTCCCTCTTCCTCTCTACTTCCCTCTCTCTCTCCCTCCCATCCTCTTTCTCTCTCCCTCCCTCTCTTTCCCCTTCCCCTCTCACTCTCTCTCTACCTCCCTCTCTACCTCCCTCCCTCTCTCTCTCTCTCTCTCTCGGAGGCTGGTGTTAGTGTCAGATCACCATGATCATGTATTTATATAAATGATGTCCAAAATTATGTTCTGTAGCCGCTGAGTGTGAAGCCTATACCTTCTTCATTCGTGGAAATTTATGAAGGACCCACATCATCAAGTACAACAGGAACATCAGCACATACATCGGCAGTAAAATCTACCTCAGCAACGCCACAACCAAAGTCAACCGGTCCAGAGAAATCTACTTCCACTGTAAAACATGTTGCCACAACAAACACGACAGCGACAATTTCAAGAGCGAAAACCACAGGGAAATCTGCAACAACAAAAACCACAGGGAAATCTGCAACAACAAAAATCACAGTGAAAACTGCAACATCTAAAACGACAACCAAACCAATAACAACAAGGACAACTCCCAAAGCAACAACAACAAAACCAAACATATTAACACCAAACAAAGGCAAAACATCAACAAGAACATCTGCATCATCAGACAAAACGAAAACAGTACAACACACCACCCCAAACCCTATAACAGTGACGACATCAAAAGTACAGACAAGTTCAAAAGGCTCCACCGCGCACCCTGGGTCTTCCAGGACGACCCTCAAAACATCCGGGTCTTCCTCCCGGAACGGACTTTGCGGCACGCAAGATGAATTTTCAACAGGTATGTTTGTTACAAAACTACAGGCGTAATTACGAGCTATTGTTTCCCAAATTATATCAGCCAGTTCCGCTGTCGCTGCATTTAACGATCTAACTCCAGTTTCGGTTATTCAGCAGCAAATGGCAGTGATTTATTTGAATCTAAATGTTTGGGGATTTCATTCTTGACTGGGTCGACATTATATGAATCGATGGGAGGGAAGAATAATAGCCTTGCTGCTCCAAAGAAGACTCTGTTTTAAGATGGTCGGGTTCGTTTTGGGGTATAACAATCGTATAACTCGTACTTTACAACCAGAATCGCCAAGATACATTTCTGCCGATACTTGAAACCGAATGAGGCCACGGTATTTGTTTTGTAACAAACGGGATAGGTACTAACTATTACTGGCCAAAACAATTTTGAGCTCACACAAATATACTGACGATCCAAAAAAAGTATACCGATCAGGTTTTTTGAATGATGAAACAGGCGAAAACACGAGGTGATGCCAAACTTCGAAGGTATAAGCATTTGATTGCATATCAAATCTGATAGATACAATAAACAACAGACTTACAGGGTCGTTCTCAAACAGTGTAAACGGTAAATTGTTATGACCAAACAGCGTTTCGGTATACAAGTACTTTCTTTTGATCGTCAGTACATAAATGACCGTCTTGTCTAAAAAGAAATTAACTGTTCCCCATCTCGGCACATACACCTATGATCCAGATTTAACGTTGCTTTCCTGTGATCCTTTGGTAGTAGCATCTCAGGGTGTCGCGTCGATACACTCATTCCACCTGCAAGCTGAAAGACAGGTACTCGCACAAGGATACAATCAACAAACGCCTGTTACAATACAGACCATACACGTTAACAAGTGCCCCATCCCACCCCAGAAGAATATGTCCATACTAAGTATAGCTACGTTCATTTGCGTTGATAAAACAAACGTACACAGTAATGGTCTCGTTCAAACAGTTGGCCATATGCTATTTTCTAAATCCTATTGCAGGGACTATTGTTGGTGTGGCGATCGCCATGTTGGCAGTAGGAGGCATAATCGGCGCCATCTTGGCGTTTGTTTCGGCCAATTCAAGACGAGTTCCGTAAGTACATAATTATACCACAGGCTAAATTAATTGAACTGTCACTGCGAGAGTAAAATAAGTATCGTAGTTCCTCTAATAAGCGCCGGTTCTGAAATTTCTTTTAACGTAAGCACCGGCCTCTAACAAACGCCTGGTTTGAAGCTCTTGCATGTATTTACGTGAGCGCCGGTCTCTAATAAATGTTGGGTCTGAAGATTCTATTAACGTAAGCGCCGTGCCAGAAGCTTCTATTTACGTAAGGGTCGGCCTCAAATAAGCGCCAGATCTTTCATATGCTTCTGATCTGGATCATCTGTCTACGTATCTTAACATTCAGTAAAACTATATTCTGTACGAGTGTATTAATAAAGAGGTTATTAGGTATCAGCGTAAACACAAACACAAGCAAAGTTCAAGGTCGATGCAGCGCAGTAGCTAGCCTTATGTCACAGCTATGGGTCTATGAATCTGCCAGACCGGTTTGAATTCCGCCCAGGTACCTACTTTTGTCATCAAACAAAACCGCGACATCGGCGTGATGCAGACGACATTATTGAAAGATCGTCGAAAGCTTGTCAATTTCCTCGTCTGATGTTTAAATTCTAGCAGGGGTGGTGAGATCGGGGATGGGGGGAGGGGGACAGGGGAGCCGGAAGTTTAGAACCCCCCACCCATGGCGCCAACCTTGTGTTCGCATGCTAGTGCATAAGCGAGAGTATGATCATATAAACAACCTCTCTAAAACTCTATTCTACATGTATATTCCATATTTTTTGCAGATGGATATACAACTGGTTATATGGAAACAAGTTCGGGAGACTGAACTGAGGATACATTTTCAGCGAATACAAATACTCACACACTTTGTAAAATAATTATAAAATCAGAATGGAGTAACTTAAGTCCAATGAACTCGTGTGCACTACTCATGTCAGATGTAACGTGTCCATTAGCACCGACCTGAACTGATCTTAAGTCGATATTGTTAAAAAACACCCTAGTGTTCCAAGAGCCTTTCTTACAGCCCACAACGGTTGCCGTTGGGACATTCCATATGTCGCAGTAATTAGGGTGGGCGGGATGTTGTCCACAACAGTTGTCGTTGAGACATTCTATATGTCGCAGTAATTAGGATGGATGGTTATAGTCCCCAACGGTTGCCGTTGGTACATTCCATATTTCGATGTAAGTATAGGGTGGGCAGGATGTTGTCCACAACAGTTGTGTTGGGACATTCTTTATTTCGCAGTTAATAAGGTGGATGGGTTGGGGGTAGGGTAACTTCTAATATTTGTTGGGAAAGGAATGCATCTGACTCAACCTTTCCTATGACTCCTAACGTGTGCCGTTAGGACACTCAATAATTCGCAGTTAGTAGGGTGAATGGGTTGGAGTGGTGGGGGCACTTTTAATATTACTGGACGGGGACATTCCATATTTCTAGGCAGGGAGGGATGGGTCACTTCTGATGATTCTGAAAAAAATAAATGCGTTGCTGTTATTCTGTTTGCATGTGAGTTCGTAAATATGCAATGAGTGGTAGAAATGTTTTTCACACGAACATTCATGACGGATTAATCAACAGACCGTTTGCAAAATAATATGCGTCTGGGTTTGAGTGTGCAGACGATAACCAGCAGAAGATGGCTGTAGAAAGTACCATGAACAGAAGCAATAAATACTGTTCTTCCTTTTTTCTCAATTTTTAAGACAAACGAATGAAACGATTCGCATCCTTGTTTTTCCATATGGACTTATTCCGTTGGATTGTGAAGATAAAAATGTAACTTTATAAAGAAAGACAGAGTCTTTATTTGTCTTTATAATAGGAGACTTTATTATGTATATAAACTGTATACTTGTATATATTTTTTTATATGTTTCTAATGTATTTAGAAAGACAGAGTCTGTATTTGTCCGAGTATAGAAGATTCTAAATTATTATGTTTTTGAACTGAATAACTGAATACTTTACTTTTTTTTGTGTATTAAAACATACTTCTGTCAACAAGCTTTCTGTGGATAAACACCATTCTGTCTCAGTGGGCGCTTGACAGACCCGTAGGAAAGGGGGGGGGGCTAGGGATTGGCGCCCCCCCCATTGTTTCCTGACACTGTACACATATCTTGGTGCTGATGTTATTTTCTTTGTGTCCTTGTTTGTGGATGAAGTCTTATTAAGAACCATGCAATATCTAGCTACACCTTAACTTTAATGTTTCCTTTAGAAAACCCGACAAATATACGTTAAAATATGAACAAACAATGGATTCCCTTGCCGCGTTTTTTTGCTTAAGATCCATCATTCTTAAGAGCCGAAATAAATGTATTCCGAACTTTTGGCTAAATTTTTGAATTGTTATTGTAAATCTTCGAAGATGTTGCACTTTCAACTAAATGCATTCGACTTATCCTCGGAAAGCATTCAGAAATCGACGGAACATTCTTCGCAAACTCCCCAGAGAAAGGTTCGGAATGAGACTGACTACACACACACACGATGTATGTGAAGAAAGTAGAAAATACATTCGTCTGCATCTGCTGGGATAAAGGGAATACGGCGACATTGAATGAACACACACCTATATAATGTATGATTACAGTTTGTGTTACTTATATCACACATATAGCATCAGATATACTTCACGTTCAGGAGCGTGTATTCAACTTTAATGACAAGCGCTGTGTTGGCTACACGTCCATCGAGGTGCATATCTAATTTTATTAAACCTACAAAACTATACGTATCGTTTATAATGTTCTGGATTGTCATGTTGTTACGTATTGTATATCTCATATACCTCATACTTCTATATGTCTGACTATTGTACTGATGCTTGCAACAAAGAAAACAATCTTTTGATATTCGTTTTGTAAATAAACAAACAGAATACAATAATAGTGTGTCTAAAGACTTATATATTAGTTATCATCTTTGGAAACTTGTGGTAATGCTCTTTAACCCTGAATTCAGCTCGATACCTTTAATGGCGAATATTTAAGTACATGTAGTGAAGTAGTGAAATACTAAACAATAAAATGTACGTAGAAGCAATGGAAGCAGTTTAAGAGATGGGGCTGACCCAGATCCGGGGGGTGGGGGCACTGGTGGCACATACCACCCCCACCCCTTCAGCTCCCCGTGTTAAATATGTTTGCTATGTTAACACCAAATCAACTCCAATAATATTTAGAAAAACCCATGAAACAGATTGAAGTTGCACCATTTTGCATGTTTAATTTTTGAAACATTTCCGGGAAAAGCAAGCACGCAGAACTCTCTAGAACATGATATATTTCATTACCTATGTTGTGGGGGGGGGGGGG
>JAUELE010226169.1:0-12453 GCA_031471655.1 Diodora aspera | reverse complement strand
TGCCGATCTTAACTACAAGAACCTGATGTGTGACCGATTTTATTTCAATTTGCAAAAACATGCAACACTCATAAAATCCTTTGCTTATCTTCACTGCATGATCCCAATTGCAACATCAGACCGATGACACTTAGATGGGATATTGACCAAAACAATTGGCTGATCCGATGTCAGACCGATGACCCATTAACAAACTTCATTTTCCGATCCCAACTGCATTAGTTCGACGTCGGGCCGATGATGGTTCATGGGCGGCAAGGTCAACAAACTGTGGCAGATCTTAACTGCGTTGACCCGACATCGGGACGATGGCGGTTCATGGGCGGCAAGGTCAACAAACTTTGGCAGATCTTAACTGCGTTTGGTCGACGTCGGGACGATGAAGGTTCATGGGCGGCAATGTCAACAAACTTTGGCAGATCTTAATTGCGTTGGGTCGACGTCAGACCGATGACGGTTCATGGGCAGCAAGGTCAACAAACTTTGGCAGATCTTAACTGCGTTGACCCGACGTCGGGCCAATGACGGTTCATGGGTGGCAAGGTCAACAAACTGTGGCAGATCTTAACTGCGTTGACCCGACGTCGGGCCAATGACGGTTCATGGGTGCCTAGGTCAACAAACTGTGGCAGATCTTAACTGCGTTGACCCGACGTCTGGTCCATGGCGGTTCATGGGCAGCAAGGTCAACAAACTTTGGCAGATCTTAACTGCGTCTGGCCGACGTTCATGGGCGGCAATGTCAACAAACTTTGGCAGATCTTAACTGCGTTGACCCGACATCGGGCAGGTGACGGTTCATGGGCAGCAAGGTCAACAAGCTTTGGCAGATCTTAACTGTGTTTGGCCGATGAAGGTTCATGGGCGGCAAGGTCAACAAACTTTGACAGATCTTGCATTGGGTGCTCCTAACTGCATTGGCCCGATGTTGGGTCGATGATGGATTGGGTGGTAGTTGCCTATCATAAGCTATTAAATACATTGGCGTGATGTCAGGCTGATAGAAATACTTTGAAATAAATTCGTAGTTGTTGATTTTAACTGCATTAGCCAAATGTTTGACCGATGATGGCCTAGGCTACTTGTTGTCTATCAAGAACTCCTAACTGCATTTGCCCGCTGTCGAACCGATGATGGAAATTTTCCAGAGTAAAGAAACAAAATAGGAATGTTCCTAGATTATTATTTTTTAGAATAAATGTTTGATACATATACCAAATTTAGTTCATTCAAAATATAGAACAATTTAAACATGATGGCAGAATTAAAAAAAGAATGATTTCACAATTATCAGTGTGTATCTTTTTTTTCTTTTTTCTTTTTTCACTTTCGCATTTGTACATTTCAACATTTGTAAAAAAACAAAACAATAACATTCACATTTGACAAAAATTCAGCATGTTTAAGGTGTTGATCATGAACATGGCAACCTGCTAGAGAAACAGGCTATTCACTCATCTATCCCATAATCAGGTGGAGTTGAGTGTGAATGAGTGAAATGGATTTTTACATTGCATGTGGTCCTATTTCAGTGTTGTGTATAGGACCATCATCAAGCGAGATTTGACACTGCAAAGGTTGGCAGCTTGCTGGATTGGTGGGTTACCCACCCCTCCATCCCGTAACCAGGTGTAGTTGAGTGTGAACCGAGTTAAATGGATTGTACATCACATGGGGCAATATATCAGCCCTAGAACAATGTGATGTACAAGGGACCATTTAGAGGCGGAATTCGACCCACAACCGCCAAGGCTAAACAAACTGCTTGATCAAAGTGCTGACCACTACACCATTCCGCACCAAGTTGGACTCGAGTGAGTGAGTGAATATGATTTAACGTAGCAGAGGGTAATATTTCCACCATAGCGCTATAATTGGTATCAGACTCCAATTGTTTGAGTCGAACGAAGATGATCCAGCCGATATTTAACCCCCAACATTGCGGTTGTGAGGCAGACACTCTACCAACTGAGCTACCCGGACCTTAATACTGCATGAAAACATTCTCTCCAAAATATATCCATATGTCTAGCTCAGATAGTCGTTCAAGTAGCAAATTCGACTATGTCAGTTCACACTTCCCTCGAGTAGTATATTTGTCACATTTTCTCTCAAAATAATATAAAGTCTAGATACAAAATGTGTACTTAATACATTTGAAAAATCATGTAGTTTGATTGAAAAGTCTATGGATGGAAGACCAATATGAACATTTTTGTGGATATTCACAATTTATAAATGCATTATGTTTTGTTGCCAAGTAATAGTGCTGGATTTTTAGCTTAATAGCTTCAACATTTGGTATTTTTGGTTTCATAGTTTGCCTATATATAGCTTGTTTTACAATCACAACAATAAAATTTAAGGGATTATTGTGTTTGCCTTGAAATCCAAAAAGAACATTTTTTAAATTAAAATCCACTGCTTGTACAACATTGTTTAGCCATTTTGCGAGTTCCATCCATATACTTCTGACATGTCTACATTGATACATAATATGTGAAATGGTTTCTGGGTATGCAAAGCAAAAACTACACATCATGCTATCGCAATATTCAATTTTTGCTAAGAAAACATTTGTGCACAAAATATTATTAACTATTTTATAATGAAACCACCTCAGATTTGTACTCTGTGTACATCTCTGTGCCATCAAATTGATATTTATACGGTCATGTGTTGACAGCTCACTACAAATGAGATCTTCCCATTTCATGAAGCATGTGTGATGTGCAAACTTTGGATTTAATAACAGTTTGTAGATTGTTTTACAGCTTGTGTTATTTATCAGTTTGCCTATATTGTAGGGAAGAACTGGTTGTTGTAAATGTACTATTTTATTAATACCACAAATTTGAAAATAGCTTGTTATTGCTGCAATTACACCTTGATAAGTAATAATATCAACTCTCACACCATATATATTAATACACTCTTCCATGCTTAACCAGTTCCCAGTGTCATCAACAAGGTCGTTAATAAAGATCACCACTTTCCTAAGCCAGTCTCCATACATTATAGGCACACCACCTACTTTAATATTTTCATTATACCAAATGGATTGTGTTAGTATTTCTTCTGCATTAAGTTCTGATTTACATTTACTTAAAAAATAAGCCCAGTTTCCAAAAACTTCCTTCCAAAATTCATTTGACAGAGTTGGTATAAACTTATTATTGTTAAAAAAGATTCAGATGTTGCTTTATTTTAATATAGTTGAATATTTGTTTTATTTTGTTTAAATATAATAATAATACATTGGGATTTACCCAGGTTTTAACAGTTAACTGGGTTTGTCTGAGAAAGGTTGCCAGTGGTCAGTACGATTTGTTTGGTGGGTTAAGTAGATTGTGTATGATGAGTTGCTCATGGGCCAATGTAAGTGCGAGTGTACAGCGCTGGAGGGTGTATTTGGTGCAGTGAATAAGTGTGTTCTGTAGTGCAAGTTGTGTTGCAGTGGACGCAGTTTAGTGTTTGTATTGGGTTTGAACATTTAGTTTTACCCAGTTTGAACCTGGTAATGGCTGCGTCCGTTCCGGCATTAAGGTGATATTGTTGAAATTTACTTTGTGGTTTTGGTTGTATTGTTTTATGCCAGCTGGGTTTATTGTTAGTATAGTTATTAACCCATTTGGCTTTTATTTGTTACTTGATTATAGCCATGATTTCGGCTTTTGTATAGGGCGTTTGGTCTGTTTGCACCTGCACCTAATATAGCTTGATCATCTGCTTGCTCATTACCATTTATATCTGTATGGGCAGGTACATAGGTTAGGGTGATTAATTTGTTTTGTTGTAGTAGTGCTTGGTAAGTTTGTACGATTTTTTGGATTAATTTGGGGTTGTTTTTAGCATTTTTATTTTGGATTGCTTTTAGTGAGTCAGAAAGTATTAGGCACTAAAGGTCACAGAAAAAGCAAAACAGGATAACCTTAACAATAATATTGTTGTTCTAACAGATTCTCTAAGTTCTCTATAATCATTGGGATCACATACAATAAATAAAACACATCATTTAATTGGCACTATTAATAAATTGCTGGTAAAACTTAACATCAGTAACTACAATGTAACCTTGGCCTGGATCCCCTCCACAAATAAGCTGGAAATGAAAAAAGCAGACCAACTTGCCAAAGAGGCTACTGCAAATCCACAATATGACTTAACTCCCCCTACACTAAAGGGGAATTTAGTGTAGGCGTATTGTTGTTTTATTGTTTTTTGTTCTTCTTGTTCTTCTTCTTCTTCCACCACATATTGCGTATCTATTATCTCAGGAACCACAGGTCGCATAATCCTTAAATTAATATGAACCGCAGAAACTAGGCATACTGAAGAACGTATGGAATTAAACAACTTCCAGTAGTAACAGTGGGTGTCTTTGAAATCTAACTGCTCTTACACGTGTGAACATAAATCAAATTTGATAAATGGTATTCAATCGGAAGAGATTGTTCTAAAAATGTTCAGTGCACATTTGTCCAATATCGATTGGTTCCGTAGACAGTGGTCTTCAAACATTGGTCGAAATGTGAAACTTTCAAATTGGCAACCCCGTTGGGCTTCCGGGGAGTGACGTGATGTCACTTAGATAGAATATGACTTATGTTACCCAATGCTTGTCGTACAAGGCGACTAAAATGGGGATCGTTTGCTTTCACTTTCCTTTCTATCGATCCCTTTTATTAACTGTCGTTTTGCTCGATGTGCACCTTGCACATTACGTTTCGTTATGGCTTAAATATTGCCCTTGCAACGTAAAACGTAATTTCAATTCAATTCAATTCAAATTAGGGAAACTTCAGAGATTATACTCACAAAGTGTATACTGACAAGTGAGTTTGTGCTGTCAATGTGCTTTGAAGGTTGTGACGTCATCAATTTACAATTTTCTTAGTTTTATCGAAGGACAGGTCAAACAATTAAGTAAATGATTACTTAATGGCTAGATCAATCTACTGATCAATAATTCAATCGTTTAATAGATTGATCAATGAGTAGATCGATATGTTAACATATCTATAGATACATACATACATAGATACATACATACATAGATACATACATACATAGATACATACATACATACATACATACATACATACATACATACACCCATGACTTGGAACATGCACTGGGTTTGTTGAAAAAGTTTGGCGTTATATTCAGGGAAAAGGAACTTGTTCTCAAAAAGCTTGGCGGTGGCGGTATATCCAGTTTGGCATTATATCCAAGGAATTATAATTGGGTGAAATCCGTTCTGGCAACTCGTGGCGGTATATCCAGTTTGGCGGTATATCCAGGGGCATTATATCCAGGGTCCGTCCGTCCGTCCGTCCATCCATCCATCATCCATCCATCCCTCCATCCCTCCATCCATCCATCCATCCATCCACAGTTAATCAAATGTTGAATACCAACCATCAAAAACGAACAAGTTTATTTTTTAAATAGAACATGGTAACATGTTGCAGGAAAGACTAGGATACAATGAATCAAAGACTAGGATAAAAGTGTGTAAGTGCATTTTGCATACATCCTTTGAACATATTGAATTATGGTACATGCTTCCGCGGCTGCAATGCTGATAAAAGCTGTTCTAATTGGCCAAATTCACAGAGAATCATGAATATTGACGTGTACGAACGTCATTTGCTTTCATTGTTCAGTTGATACTATATGTCTTTAAATACAGGCACAATTTCATTTGAGGTAGTGAATCTGTTGTCGTCACTTGCCGAACCTTCAGAATCCGAGAATGAACAAGGTTGCCGTGAGTATAACATTTTTTACACTTGAAGTTGACAATAAGTGTGTTTAGAGTTGTCTTTATTTTCCCTATCACTATTATATTTAATACTGACAAGCCTGCCTCGTGTCCCAGTGTTAAGGTCAGTAAGTGTGTGTTTAATATCCATATTGGTGTTTCACTGAAATATGCTGATTGAGAACATCTGTTTGCACAACACTTTTCTCGGAAGTCAAGAATGATATAGACACAAATATGGAAATCCAGAGGAAAACAAAATTGCAATGACGAAATGCGAATGACCTCAGGGTGGTGACACTCGCTGGATTTGCTTCTCCTTGGATCCGAGCGTGGGTAGGGTAATCGAAGTGACAGTCAGGTACATGTTGATAAGCAAACACAAGCAAGAGTTAGATATTAGGCGAAGAGGTAAACACAAGAGAATAAAGGGATGGTTTGTTTCAGTACCGCTTATTGTGTGACATTATTTCAGATTTTCACCCTGCTCGTCGTCGCCATGCTGCTCGTCTTCACAGTTGTGAACGTTGAGGTAATTAATCAAACTCCCGCACGGGAGCGTCCATTTAGTTTTAAGGGAGGTGGTGGGGTAGAAGAGTTTTCTTTTGCAAACTATTAATATGTTTAACAATGTTTTTGTCTTTTTAATATCCTGTCATGAGTAATGCATTTATTTCTCAGAGAAGCATGATTTTGATAATAAATAATTATGTGCGAGACGATTTTGGAGACATCTATGTAAATAGATTGCATGGGTCAGGATTAAAATATAAACTTGCAGAGATACATGTATACACAATTGTATTTCATTTTCAGTTTATAATAATGTTATCACATATTTCACATGAACTCGTGTTGCACCCTTCGGGCATAAACACTACTATTGACCGCAGTCTCCAACTTGTTTATCCATGTTATGTTCATATAAGAAAGTTAAAACCCAAACTTACTTTGAATAAAAAGATATCTAAAATTAAATACTTTGTTGGCAAGTACATAAGAAAAATAGGCTGCATCATGACATGAGGCAAGATAGTTTGCAGGAAAAGAAACACTTCACCCCAACCTCCTAAAACTTAGATGTCGCTCCCTTGAAGGTCAACAGCAATTCCCAAACTCGCATTATCCGCTGGATAATTAAGACCCAATGCATGTCTGAAGCACATACAGCCTTCTTGCACAACTGCATAATGATTTATCATTATATACTATGTAATGAAGTGCATTTTTTTTAATCATGTGATTTTAACATATGATATACGGGGTAACACCCTCAGAGTGGGCCACACGGAAATTGACCGAAGCTGGTAATATCAAGATTTATTTCAAAAATATTATTGGGGTTTAAAAGCTGTTCAGGTGGTGTGGTACTTGTGTGTTGGGGACGGACGGGGTTGGGGAGGGGCGGGGGTGGGAGAAACTCTTGTGGTGTTACTGCATTCACGCACTCAGTCTGGCTTGTTTCTCTCGGAAAAGACGTTTCACTTTTTTAACTGATATTTATCAGTGCTTATTATATAAATTTTCGTTGTGGCCTTCAGCAAAATCCCTTTTGTCGTTTTAATTTAAACTATAAAGACGTTACGGGTGAAACCTGATATAGGCATAAACCGATATAATCGATGTTGCTATTTGATTGATTGTCAGAACTAGTAATATAAGCATATTATGTTAAGAAAGGAACACATCATTTGAATATCGACAGTTTGCTTCAAAAGGTCGGGTGACAATTTAATTCTTAATTTCATTGAATTTTTGGAAACTTCATGATGTATCGGCACATGCAGCATTTGAGCGTGTTGTTAATAATTGTCACTTTAAACATGCGCACATTGACACGTGACGTGTGTGCCAACATGCTATCATGTTGATTTCGGATGCACTGCTTCTTGTTAATAAAATACCGATATCACTGTGTTTGACGGTACACGTATTTTGAAAAGTGTACTTTTTTATTCGATTTTCTTGTGTTAAGCTACTTTGATGCCTATATGAACTATTCATGTTACTTAACACATTTCAATGACCATGGTCCCGTGCCCCAAAGCAATCTTGGCGCCAAGTTGTCGTAATCCTTATGATAGAGATTTCACCATATCCTTTTGACATTCAATGTTTTATCTTAAAGACTTACGATCAACGTAGATCTTTGCGGAAGGGGACGCTGAGCAACTGGTGGTGGAAGCTCGGTAGCTGTGTGCGATAGGTGTCGGATTCCTGACTGAATGATGGTTAGGTCACGGGTTCGAACCTAACTCTAGTTCCCTTGCACTAAAGACAGCACCCTCCCTTCCTGCGTTAAAGTTAACCCTGAAAACATACTTATTCACGAAGTACTATTGCTGATTTGCACTCAGTGGCGGAGAATGGCGCAATAGAAATGAACTTAATAGTATTATTATTATTATTATTATTATTATCACTGTTATTATTGTTATTATTATTATTCTAATTATCACTTATTATTATTATTATTAGTAGTAGTAGTAGTAGTAGTAGTATTATCCCAGTCGTCCAGCTGAACATGGGCACGTGTATTTAACGCTGCACTGTGGCGACAAACATTTCTGATTTACTTCTGCAACATGGGATAATAAAGTAATAAAGTGTATTAATATTAATATTAATTATTAATATTAATTTATTATTACATGTATTAGTATTATTATTATTATTATTATTATTATTATTATCCCAGTCGTCCAGCTGAACATGGGCACGTGTATTTAATAATGCACTGTGGCGGCAAGAATTTCTGATTTACTTCTGCAACATGGGATAATAACGTAATAGTGTTAATATTAATATTAATTAATTATTATTATTACATATATTATTATTATTACTATGAATAATATAAACAGTAAATATGCAGCAGAGGAGGGATCATCATCAGCTAAAGTACCCTTTATTATTATTTATTTATTTGTTTGTTTGTTTTTCATCTTGCAGGGCTGCAAATCGGCCGGACAGGGTTGCATCGGAAGCAGCTGTTGTTCCGGGTACACGTGTGGCCCGCGATCCGGAAGGTGCGTCCAAAGCGGTTGACATTATTCCCATGGAACAACGTGAATAAAAACGTCAAGTCTTTAGTTTGTGATAGGTGTACTTTTTTTCCTAAATCGTGTGATTTATTTTGTTTGACGATAACACGGATACATAGTCGAAGACTGCAATCAAAACATGTACTGGTCTTAAAATCGAATGTTTTTTTCTTCACGGTTTCAATCATTGATGAGACAGTAGATTTATGAAAACACTCCGGTCTGGTGAGTTTTGGAATATTTCGAGGTGCATCATAGGTCAGGAAATGTTAAGAGCGATGTGAACTATTGTGGAGAAGTGAGTTTATGCTGTGTCAAGTTTTTGTTTAGGTGTTCTCGTCTTTCATAGGTGACTACAGTATGGTAATCTTGTACCACATCAACATTTCGAGCTCGCGAAACATCAGTCTTAGCGCTGCGTTCGGTGCTGTAGCTGGGGTTTGGGACAACGTTGAACGTTGCGCATTGTTTTGATTTGAAGAGAAATGTATATGAAAGCAGTGGATAATACAACTTATAAAATAGTTTGACTAGTGACATGGCTATCGCATTTTTTTCCGAAGGCAGTTTCCGTTGGCGAGCTCGTAGTGTCAATGACCTTTCTATATAACTAAACCCTATGAGTGAAAACGGGCAAATTTCGCCGAACCAATTTAATTTTTGTGTAATTTTAGGTTGAAACATCGAGAAAATTATTAGAAAATTTAGCAGCAACAGAAAGTTAACTGTTTTCATAAATCGACTGTCTAATCAGTGATTCGAACCCCTATGCTTTGAATCTGAGCGATCATGTGAGTGAGCGAAGCGAAAGCAAAGCTGTCAGAATTGCTCAGGTAAACTTTTTGGCATAGGCTATCCAGTCAATGAAACACTCACAATGCAGAAATAGCTTCTTGGAGATTGTATTTTCATTAATATGCCTTAAAATAAAGAGACTCACTCTGCATCGAATTCAAGATCAACCTGCATGCAGTGACACACATGCAATGCTAAAGATGCAATACGTTTGTTGTTATCTGTGTGAAATCGATAACATAAACTGTAAATCATACATTGTAAAAGTGTATGCCTAATTGAATAACACCGGCAGATGCAGACGGGTTTATGTTCTACTTTCAAATAGTCAGCCTCATTGCGACCCTTTCTTTGAGGGTTTACCGAATAATGTTCTGTCCATGTTTTAATATTTTCTGAACGTCATTGCAGATTAAATAGGGTTTTCGATGAGAATGCCAGACTGTTTAAGATATATCTAACAATAACCGAACGAAATAATCTGCAAAAGAAGATTACTCAGAAAGTGGTTGGAAGGTGGAAAATGAAAAACAAATAATTGAAGGGCATGTTTCAAGTCAAGTCGAAGTTTTTTATTCTGAACTTTTGGCCTGCCGGTCCATAATTCACATGGTAATGATATTTGTAAGTAACGTCTTCAGCTTCATATGTGTCAATCTTCAGCCAAATCGACGTGTACATGTGCACATATAATAGTGACGTGCAAAAGAAACGATACCAAATGATATCGATCATTTTAACCCTTTGAACGATCTGTTTTGAGGCCACAACCAGTAAGTGCAGATAACCCAGAGACTGGTATACCGGCCGACACATGTTGCTGTTTAGGAACTGATAGCGAGGCAACTTCTCAGCCAATAAGCAACTCTATTACATCTGACCTTATTTTTGGTAAGGAAGCATTCTTTCACTGTTAACCTTTGGAAAATCTGGGTAGTCGTGCCCAAGACGTATGGAACCCAGGGTTCAAAGCGTTAATATCAATACATGCAGATTATCAATTATTAAAAGTAGTATTAGTTATTGCATGTTACCTGTTTGAGATTTTTTTTTAGCTTTTGTGAATTTCTAATATAAACATTTGAAAATTGACATTTGAAATCGTTTTGAACTTGATGAATCTCAAATGTCTTAACGGATGCATATATATTTTGGAATGATGATGATAATATACAAACATTGAGCCACGTTGTGCAATAGTGGTTTAACTCTACCTTTCTCATTTGAGTGAAACCCATAATATTGTCATTTCACCTAAGGGAACAACCATTTGATTTTACGGGGAGAGTAGCTGGACGATTTTGAAAAGTAATAGTTTATACAGAAAAGATTTGCTGAAAATAAATTGATTGCATGAATCAAGTAAAACTTACATAAAATGCAGAGATATATAATTTTGTAATAAGTTTATAATTATGAAATATACTCAGAAATTTCAAACATTCTAATTAATTTTAATCTCCCCCTTTTAACTTAAAGTTAATGTTATACCCCTGTATACACATTAAACATTAAAAATACCTTGAATTAAAAATAGTATTTAAAAAACAGATTGCCTCATGCAATGAGATTAAATAAAACATACACTGGCGTCGAAAAGAATTGATACAGAGTGAAATAATTCAAACGTTACCAGCTCCCCTTTTGTAGTCACTAATAAAACATGTTCTAACTTTAGTTTGGTTTACTTTCGTTCGCACCCAACTGAAACAACACTCTCTTGAATTAATATCTCTGAAATAGCCAACATTTGTTTGTTATCTTCAGATGTCTCTGAAAGTCTTTGTATAGTTTCTTTTGAACGTCAGCATATTTTTCAAGAGCAAAACTCTTCCAGCCCCGCCCCCCCCCCCCAATAAACTGGTCGCTCCCTACATGTAAGATATTAGACTAAAATATAGTGTCTGAAGAAAGATTAACATTCTTATTTTTTTTTTTAAATGATTCAAAACGATATTCATTTGTAATAAAATAAATAAGAACCCAGAGAGACTGCTGCGGCTATCTAGACTGGCAAAATATCTAGACTGTGGTTGTCTCTGTTATAATAAAACTTCAGGGTCTGGATGACAGACTAGTAAGATATTCATTTTGCAATAAGTGTCTATACGCTATATCAGTGGAGCACAGGATGTAATAATATTGACTTTTTTCACAATCGTTGAACTTTTGAAAGGTTTGTCTAAGCACTGTGAAAACGGGATTGGATCAATGTTGCCCTGAGGGGTTCAACTACATTTAACACAATTCTTTAATCTGCCTTAATGTAACATATCTTTATATTTATGCTTTCTAAATGATATCATTAATTTCTTCAAGAATTATAACAATATTGATCTGGGCGATTTGATCAACAACTGAAGGGAACAATCAGTGGATTTGTAGCTTGGGGCTGGACAATTTTTCTCTTAAAAACATTTTTTTGGATATTTCAGGCATGACACGTTACATTTTTCCTTAGATAATTGCCGACAATATTCTTGAATATTTTATACAGCGTGCGTTTGACTGTTTACTATATAATTACGAGAATGTAAAATGTGGCTACAAAGGGGATGTTGTGGTCAATAGGAACGTTTTAATGATACCTTTCAGAATTCTGAACTGAACAATTTAAAAAGATATGCATATATCTCTGCAATCTATTTACTATTGACTTATGACTCATTGACGCGTGCAGTCTATTTACTCATGACTCATTGACGCGTGCAGTCTATTTACCATTGACTCGTGACTCATTGACGCGTGCAGTCTATTTACTATTGACTCATGACTCATTGACGCGTGCAGTCTATTTACTATTGACTCGTGACTCATTGACGCGTGCAGTCTATTTACTATTGACTC
>JAUELE010226158.1:0-12453 GCA_031471655.1 Diodora aspera | reverse complement strand
TCATCCACCATAACGAGTCTGGAGGAGCTACCTGTGATATATCATCCACCATAACGAGTCTGGAGGAGCTACCTGTGGTATATCATCCACCATAGCGAGTCTGTAGGGCATCATATGTTGAATGATAGGAATAACGTACAGTTATACTGATGTCCATTAAAAAAGAGAACAAGACTGTGAAATACAATAACATCTTCTTCTTTTTCTTCTTCTTCTTCTTCAATCCTGTTCACTGATGCATCACCGGGAGATGGTGTATAATTCTGCACTGAAGCGAGAACTGGTGATGAAATAACTGAACCATGTCAGACCAAAAAGGAAAATGTATTGGTGATCATCAAGAATAGGACATTGGCAAATGGAAATGATATGATCATATCTGCGGAGAGTAGGCGATCCGATCTAATGGTTTCTAATGGTTGGTTTGTAGGCCGTTAAACAGGTTGGCGGTCCATCAGAAATTTGCATTTTGCAGCCTACGTTACTGATAGACCTTCCAGGTAAAACCACCTTTGTTGGCCAGAGATTCGCGAATTCCTCGAGGCATCCTTTGATCAGTCGATCAATGGCAGCCTAACTCATTCTTGTCTACTCATCAGTGAGAACAACCCCGAGGTGACTGACTCTCCCTTTAACGTACGCGTCTGCCAATGATGTCACACACGTGTTCAATGTGGAAAGAGTCAGGACTGAGTGTTAGCCGTGGCATGACCTGGATGTTTTGCTGTTGGAGGAACTGGATCAACAGTCAGGACTGAGTGTTAGCCGTGGCATGACCTGGATGTTTTGCTGTAGGAGGAACTGAATCACAAGCCTGCCGCGAGTGATACGAGCATTGTCATATTGAATGATGAACCGTTGCCCAAGACGTCGTACATATGGCACCACGAGTTTTGGAATGATGTTATCCCGATAGTACATAACTGTGACGCTACCATAGACAATGCAGAGCGCAGTTCGACCAGACATTATGATGCCACCCAGTACTTAAATAAATAAACGCAAAACTATCTTGATGTATGACGAGAACGTCCATAAAAAGCTCGTTTGGACGTCTCCACACTCGATTCCTTCAGTAATGTAAATCGAGCGTGAACCTTGATTCGTCAGATTGAAGGAATCGAGTCTGGAAACGTCCAAGTGATCGTATTATGGACGGTAATGTCATACATCACGATCCTTCTGGGGGTGGGTGGTTTACAATAAATTGTCGAACTGCGTCCCCTATTGTTCATGGCGGAGCCAGAGGTCACAGGCACATTGCTCGTGCTCATCGTGCCTGGGCTGTGATCCAGTTCTTACCACACCAAAACAGTCATGTTGTGCCATCACCAGCACTTTTCCCTGACCTTTCCTTCATTGACCTTATTAGCCGACGTGTACGTCAATGCGAAAATCAACCATCCACACTGATGAGTGGAACGGAATGAGTCAAACTGATATTGATCCACTGATCGTACACATTTGTCCTGGGCGCAATAACTATACTGAGTCAAAAAAGAAACTACAAAAAAGAAACTTCACATTCTTTCTTCAGGGCACTATAAAAGAACAAGAGATGGTAAGAAGAAAGAATGTGAAGTTTCTTTTTTGTAGTTTCTTTTTTGACTCAGTATAGTTATTTCGCCCAGTGTTGCTATTAAACAGTGACATTAATTGAATAATTTATTTATCAATGAGGTGATGGATGGTCTCATCTATATTCTAGCTGAAGTTATCTATTTTATGACTGAAAAGTATGGGACATTGGTGACCATCTATTTATACTGAGTCAAAAACTTTACAAATCTACAATCAGCAATCTATAAATTACATACTTCAGAGGAATCCACAAATCAGATAGTTCAGAGCAATCTACAAATCACATAGTTCAGAGCAATCTACAAATCACATGTTTCAGAGCAATCTACAAATCACATAGTTTAGAGCAATCTACAAATTACATGTTTCAGAGCAATCTAAAAATCACATAGTTCAGAGCAATCTACAAATCACATAGTACAGAGCAATCTACAAATCACATAGTACAGAGCAATCTACAAATCACATAGTTCAGAGCAATCTACAAATCACATAGTTCAGAGCAATCTACAAATCACATAGTTCGGAGCAATCTACAAATCGCATAGTTCTCAGCAATCTACAAATTACATGTTTCAGAGCAATCTACAAATCACATAGTTCAGAGCAATCTACAAATCACATAGCTCTCAGCAAACTACAAATTACATGTTTCAGAGCAATCTGCAAATCACATAGTTCAGAGCAATCTACAAATCACAAAGTTCTCAGCAATCTACAAATCATATGTTTCAGAGCAATCTACAAATCACATGTTTCAGAGCAATCTACAAATCACATGTTTCAGAGAAATCCACAAATCACATGTTTCAGAGCAATCTGCAAATCATATGGTTCAGAGCAATCTACAAATCACATATTTCAGAGCAATCTACAAATCACATTGTTCTCAGCAAGCTACAAATTACATGTTTCAGAGCAATCTACAAATCACATAGTTAAGAGCAATCTACAAATCACATAGTTCAGAGCAATCTACAAATCACATAGTTCAGAGCAATCTAAAAATTACATAGTTCAGAGCAATCTACAAATCACATAGTTCAGAGCAATCTACAAATCGCATAGTTCAGAGCAATCTACAAATCACATAGTTCAGAGTAATCCACAAATCACATGTTTCAGAGCAATCTACAAATCATATGGTTCGGAGCAATCTACAAATCACATATTTCAGAGCAACTCACAAGTCATATGGTTCAGAGCAATCTACAAATCACATATTTCAGAGCAATCTACAAATCACATAGTTTGGAGCAATCTACAAATCGCATAGTTCAGAGCAATCTACAAATCACACGTTTCAGAGCAATCTACAAATCATATGGTTCAGAGCAATCTACAAATCACATATTTCAGAGCAACCCACAAATCACATGCTTCAGAGCAATCTACAAATCATATATTTTATGAATAAATACAGTATGAGTTGTGTGTTTCTGGTGCAATATATCTGGAAATAAAACAAATAAATAAGATATAAGTCTGAACATACATACACCTTCAAGTTTGAATATGCAGACATCTTTAAGTCTGAACATACAGACACATTTAAGTCTGAACATACAGACACCGTTAAGCTTGAACATACGGACCTTTTTAAGTTGGAACATACATACACCTTTAAAACTGAACATATAGACAACTTTAAGCCTGAACATACAGACACAGTTAAGTCTGAACATACAGGCACCTTTAAATCTGAGCATACAGACGCCTTAAAGTCTGAACATACAGACAACTTTAAGTGTGAACATGCAGACAATTTTAAGCCTGAACATACAGACACATTTAAGTCTGAACATACAGGCACCTTTAAATCTGAGCATACAGACGCCTTAAAGTCTGAACATACGGACAACTTTAAGTGCGAACATGCAGACAATTTTAAGTCTGAACATACAGACATGCGACTTAACATTGTTTTCACCTGGCTTTACTATTGTATCTCCTTCATTCTTTTGCTAAATTTATGTATCTTTGTTCAGAACATTTAAGAATGTGTTTCTTCAAAAACACCTTTTTGAGGGGAATTAAAGGTGCAGTGTTCAAGATGTTTGGCCATCGACAGAAGGTCCTTCAGTAGCTAACAACAAACATGACAAATAATGGTCTATAATTATACAGATTTTCTTGTGTAAAAGGCAGTAGGGGTTGTCATGAAGGTGCCAATCTCCCCAGACAGAATGTCATGTTAGAAACAAGAGCCCTGCGCTTTGGAGCATTCACCTACTGGGTGGATAACAGCGTCAGGATTAACCTTTGGAGCAATCACTTAGTGGGTAGATAACAGCGTCAGGGTTAACCCTTGTATCAATCACCTAGTGGGTTGATAACAACGTCAGGGTTAACCCTTGGAGCAATCCCCTAGTGGGTAGATAACAGCATCAGGGTCAATCCTTGTATCAATCACCTAGTGGGTTGAAAAAGAGCGTCAGGGTTAACAATTGAAGCAATCACATAGTGGGTGGATAAAGGTGTTAGGATTAACCCTTGGAGCAATCACCTAGTGGGTGGATAACAGCATTCACCCTAAGTGATATTCTGGAGGAATCACCTAGTGGGTGGATAACAGCGCCAGCATTAACCCTTGGAGCAATCACCTATTGGGTGGATAACAACATTAACCCTAAGTGATATTCTAGAGCAATCACCTAGTGGGTGGATAACAGCGTCAGGGTTAACCCTTGGAGCATTCATATAGTGGGTGGATAACAGCGTCAGGGTTAACCCTTGGAGCATTCATATAGTGGGTGGATAACAGCGTCACTAGGGTTAACTCTTGGAGCAATCACCCCGTGGGTGGATAACAGCGTCCACCCTAAGTGATATTTTGGAGGAATCACCTAGTGGGTTGATAACAGCGTCTACCCTAAGTGATATTCTGGAGGAATCACCTAGTGGGTTGATAACAGCGTCCACCCTAAGTGAAATTTTGGAGGAATCACCTAGTGGGTTGATAACAGCGTCCACCCTAAGTGATATTTTGGAGGAATCACCTAGTGGATGGATAACAGCGTCCACCCTAAGTGATATTCTTTCATGTAGACTAACCTTGAAATATTTTTTTGTTTTGCTGTATGCTGCTGTAAGAGACAGATTCCACAGCTCACGTCGAAACACATCGCCTGCACTTGCTAATCTTGAGGTAGACTTACTTCGGGTTCTTTGCAAATTACACAGTTATGCAGCAAGACTAGTCTATGTTTGCTCACCTTGAGCTAAACTGACTTCGGGCTCTTTACAAATTACACGTTCATGCAGCAAGACTAGTCTATGTTTGCTCACCTTGAGCTAGACTGACTTCGGGCTCTTTACAAATGACACTTTCATGCAGCAAGACTTGGCTATGTTTGCTTATATTGAGCTAGACTGACTTCGGGATCTTTACAAATTACACTTTCATGCAGCAAGACTTGCCTATGTTTGCTTATATTGAGCTAGACTGACTTCGGGGTCTTTACAAATTACACTTTCATGCAGCAATACTAGTCTATGTTTGCTCATCTTAAGTAGACTGACTTCGGGCTCTTTACAAATTACACAGTTATGCGGAAAAACTAGTCTAAGTTTGCTTATCTTGTGCTAGACTGACTTCGGGCTTTATACAAATTACACTTCCATGCAGCAAGACTAGTCTATGTTTGCTTACCTTGAGCTAGACTGACTTCGGACTCTTTACAAATTACACTTTCATGCAGCAGTGCTAGTCTATGTTTGCTTACCTTGAGCTAGACTGAGTTCGGGCTCTTTTCAAATTACACTTTCATACAGCAAGACTTGTCTATGTTTGCTTATCTTGAGCTAGACTGACTTCGGGCTCTATACAAATTACACTTCCATGCAGCAAGACTAGTCTATGTTTGCTTACCTTGAGCTAGACTGACTTCGGGCACTTTACAAATTACACTTTCATGCAGCAAGACTAGTCTATGTTTGCTTATCTTGAGCTAGACTGACTTCGGGCAAATTACACAGTTATGCGGTAAAACTAGTCTATGTTTGCTTATCTTGTGCTAGACTGACTTCGGGCTCTATTCAAATTACACTTTCATGCAGCAAGACTTGTCTATGTTTGCTTACCTTGAGCTAGACTGACTTCGGGCTCTTTACAAATTACACTTTCATGCAGCAATGCTAGTCTATGTTTGCTTACCTTGAGCTAGACTGACTTCGGGCTCTTTTCAAATTACACTTTATACAGCAAGACTTGTCTAGGTTTGCTTATCTTGAGCTAGACTGACTTCGGGCTCTTAACAAATTACACAGTTATGCGGGAAAAGTAGTCTATGTTTGTTTATCTTGTGCTAGACTGACTTCGGGCTCTTTACAAATTACACTTTTATGCAGCAAGACTGGTCTATGTTTGCTTATCTTGAGCTAGACTGACTTCGGGCTCTTTACAAATTACACTTTTAGGCAGCAAGACTGGTCTATGTTTGCTTATCTTGAGCTAGACTGACTTCGGGCTCTTTACAAGTTACACAGTTATGCGGTCAAACTAGTCTATGTTTGCTTATCTTGTGCTAGACTGACTTCGGGCTCTTTACAAATTACACAGTTATGCCGGAAAACTAGTCTATGTTTGCTTACCTTGAGCTGGACTGACTTCGGGCTCTTTACAAATTGCACTTTCATGCAACAAGACTAGTCTATGTTTGCTTATTTTGAGCTAGACTGACTTCGGGTTGTATACAAATTACAATGTCATGGTGTAAACAGGGTACTCGAAAAACACTTGATCTGCCTCTTGTACTGTGAGGGTGTCGAGATATTGCCTTTTTCTGTTCTATTTACTTTCAGAACTCAGTGACAAATCTGCAATAATGCTACCTAATGATAGTAACAGTGAACCTCAGTTCAGCGTTTCTGATTTAATTTGATTTTCTATACAGTTCTCATGAATTATACTTTCATTCAAATGCATTAACTATAGATTATATAGATATATTCCAGATCTTGACAATTGTATATGTTAGTGCACATGTAGAGAAGAGCCTACACAGAAATAGATATGTACACACTTATAGACATCAATCATACACAAACATGTTAGGGGTGAAACATTTGCTTCAATCATGACATACAGACAGTTCCACCTACTGGATTAATAGTATATGCTAAATTAAAAAGTAGAGGATATTGGTGGTCATCAAGATATATCTTCTGATCTACAGCTGTATATGGTACTGATAAATGGAAATGGTATGATCATATCGACTGAGAAACATGCATGCAGTGTTTGGGCAGCAATACTCTGACGTATGTCCACTTTAACATGTTGCAAACATCGCATGATGCTGCTGTTGCTTACCCAACAATTAAATGTGTTTATTTGATGTGTATTTATGCGACGGGGTGGTTTTAGGTGGGTTTAGGTGGTTTAACCTCATATTTGTGAAATTGACTGCAAAATGCAAATTTCTTTTACCCCGACCTCATTAACGACCGGATGCCCCACTGTCACACCAGTCATTGGAAACCATCATATCTGATGTAGATTAGAAGGTACGTCATGAATATCCCCAATCTCGCCTATTTGTGTGCTATAGTAATAAATAATAATAAATAGTTCCTATATAGCGCAAATTTCCACCGTGCAGACTCTGTGCGCTGATATATGAGGCTATAACTGAAGAACACAAACTAGAAAGGAGTTGCATCTCAGCATAATCCCTTTAATGCGCAAGCCCGATCAGTAAAGCTTGTTTTGAAGGTGTCACTTGTTGATATTCCGAAACTGTTCATAATTATAGGCGTGGCGCTCCAAATAGTTTTTATCAGGTTTTACCCTCAAGGAATGAAAGATAAAGCTCATGTCGGCAGAAAATACAATATGACCACGACAATATCCTGGATGACATCTGGTGTTTCTGACTATTTCCTGCATTAGCCTATAACAAAGTAAAAAATCCCCCGCTGAGTGTTCTAAGACCCTCAAATACATATAGACTATAAAACGGGGAAAACACACAGTCTTTATGCTTGAATTTCCCTGAATTAAAGACCGAAGTGCTGGCTGGTTGGTGATAGGGCGGGTGCCTGGCTAGCCAAGCGGACCAAATAGTTCCTTTTTATCTGTCATCTGGGTTGAAGTTGTGAGCTTTTCAACCGAGAAGGTGTAAAGTTTCCTCTCTTTTCTCGCTCCAGATTATACACTCTACACAGGTCTTCCGGGCCCTGCTGACAGAGAGCTGAGATTGTCAGGTCGCGCCATGAGTGATGGTGAGTATTCAGTACTTGTAGTACTAGACTGATGGCCAACAGAAACGCTATCAAAACTTTGTAATACTTTAAAATAACCTTATGTTGCATACCCAATAGATATGTATTCAAGGGAGCGTTGTTTTAGCACGACGGAACCAAATAGATATCCATGACAGCAGGTTTGAAGAAGAGGCACAACGGCACATTGGATTGGAGAGGAGGCGCAACGATACATGGGGTTGGAGAGATGGCACAACGATACATGGGGTTGGAGAGGAGGCACCACGACACATGGAGTTGGAGAGGAGGCACAACGACACATGGAGTTGGAGAGGAGGCACAACGACACATGGTGTTGGAGAGGAGGCACAACGATACATGGTGTTGGAGAGGAGGCACAACGATACATGGTGTTGGAGAGGAGGCACAACGACACATGGTGTTGGAGAGGAGGCACAACGACACATGGTGTTGGAGAGGAGGCACAACGATACATGGGGTTGGAGAAGAGGCACAACGACACATGGTGTTGGAGAGGTGGCACAACGATACATGGTGTTGGAGAGATGGCACAACGATACATGGGGTTGGGGAGGAGGCACAACGATACACGGTGTTGGAGAGCAGGCACAACGATACACGGGGTTGGAGAGGAGGCAAAACGGTACATGGTGTTAGAGAGGAGGCACAACGATACATGGGGTTAGAGAAGAGGCACAACGACACATGGGGTTGGAGAGGAGGCACAACGACACATGGAGTTGGAGAGGAGGCACAACGACACATAGAGTTGGAGAGGAGGCACAACGACACATGGAGTATGAGAGGAGGCACAACGATACATGGTGTTGGAGAAGAGGCACAACGATACATGGGATTGGAGAGGAGGCACAACGATACATGGTGTTAGAGAGGAGGCACAACGACACATGGTGTTGGAGAGGAGGCACAACGATACATGGGGTTGGAGAGGAGGCACAACGATACATGGGGTTGGAGAGGAGGCACAACGACACATGGGGTTGGAGAGGAGATGGAATGTTTAGTTGTATTGTTTCTGTTGGATGTCAGTTTATATGCACTATATAGATTTTAAATATTTATTATCCATTTTGATGTTTATTAATTTTATATTATTAATAACTTTTAGTATTAATTATTGATATCAGCTGGTATAACTGAACTCTTAGTTTCTGTAGTGAGCATTTGTTTATTCATAATGAAGTTCAATACTCCATTAGTCCTGCATCTATCAAATGTGATGTCAATCACAGTGGATCAACGCTTCAGCATCACACCAAGCAACGGGCTCTCAACGCCCTCCTGGCCACGCCGCTGTATAATAGGTACATACGACTTGCAGATCAGGGCTGGTGTCTGGCACTAGGCAAAAGACCTTTGACACCCGCAGATAATGATACGGCTACTGCAGAGCAGGGCTGGTGTCTGGCACTAGGCAAAAGGCCTTTGACACCCGCAGATAATGATACGGCTACTGCAGAGCAGGGCTGGTGCTTATATTAAATCAATTATATATATATGGCTGGATTAAAGGTAAGCGATGAAATAAGGCATGTTTCGGTATTGACAGGGCTGGTTTGTTTCAGTGGACTCCAAAGTAGCCCCCAATTAGGCTCCACCAAAGTAGCCCCCAATTAGGCCCTGCCAAAGTAGCCCCCAATTAGGCTCCGCCAAAGTAGCCTCCAATTAGGCCCCACCAAAGTAGCGCCCAATAAGGCCCCACCATAGTAGCCCCCAATTAGGCCCCGCCAAAGTAGCTCCCAATTAGGCCCCGCCCAAGTAGCCGCCAATTAGGCCCCGCGAAAGTAGCCTCCAATTAGGCCCCACGAAAGTAGCTTCCAATTCGGTTCCTGCGAAGTAACCTCCAATTGGACTCTTGCATGCCTTTTGTTGTCACATGATGTATTTGACCTGCAACGTCATCGGGTCAGAAACTTCATTTGCATAGCCCGAGATGCCTGTACTACGTCACTGACAATTCAAGATGGATGTCGCTCGATGCAATTTTCGGCAATTTTCAAATTCAAAGTCCCGATATAGGAAATGCGTGCATCATAACGATACAATAAGACATCGGCAAAACTAAAAAAATCATTCAAGAAGACTCGTATACCGCGTAAGTATGCAGGCAATATGTAGGGCCAGACATTCGAGCTATATATGCTCATGTTATGTTATCCCCGAGTCCAGACTTAATTGTTTATTTCAAGCGAGACAGCGCTTTATACAAAGTCTACAACCATGGGACAGGGCTATCCAAATCTGTAAGGTCATAGTCGATCATCACTGAGGCCTATCACGTGACTTAGACTTCCGTTTCCTACAACTTCCGATTTCTGGAATCAGCCGTCTGCTCGACAGATGTTTTTCAAATTTTGATAGTTCAAAACACATCCACATAGAAATACATTGCATCACGGAATACATAGTGAATACCCAACACGTGAGAATGTGTCACTATAATTTAACGCATTGGGGCTGAACACAGCATCTAGTTGTGACGGCCAAGCTTTGTCAGGTTCTAGCTTTAGTATGCGCCCATTACTTTGCGTCTATTGAAATGTTTGAATGGGTTTGTACGTCAGTTGAGGAGAAAAGCCAGAAACTCGTACACTAAATCTCGGATCGCGTTGGCAATACACGAAAATGTCGCTTGTTGGGGGTTCTGATACAAATTTAGAAGGTATGTTACTATTTTTACTTTAGCTATGAACATAGCCGAATGTTTAATAATGGATGTTGTATATCAATATATCTTTGCTATAAATAAACCTTCATTTAGCACTCGTTTGTGTCCATTTGGTAATGTTTGTTGGACAAGAGTAGTTTATCTTTTTTAAATAAAATGAGGACACTTTCACAAATACCCACGATACGTTGTAATATAGCTGAAAACAAATGCTTAACATTCTGTAACCTGATATAAAGGTTTATGTTTCGATCAGATTTGCGATTTTGAAAAAAATGTATAATCTCATGCATTTGCCTGATAACGATGATGAAGATTTACACCTGGATTACTTACATATTTTAAGTCGACGAACAAAACGAACCGAAAGCAGATGGAATATTTTTTTAAGGAATCGCACTAACAAAAGAATCCATTTCAAATAGTTTCTATTGGCACTGTTAGCTTTTTAGGGTTAGTTCAAAACGTTGGAGTCTATTGTGAAACTAAATTTCATCCACCCAAAATAACTCGACGTGTATGTACGTGGGCAACACCCAGTGGTTAGACAAGCTCTACAAGCTATCAAGTAGTCACACTATGTAAGTTCAGGTTGGGATTGTCACGCATGCCTTCACAGTTGAAGCTGGTGAATGATGACAACAGAGTCCGGGTAGCAGCTCCACACACTGCTTTTCTCGGAACTAGCACATTATCATTTTACCGCGCTGGATGATGCCACGTGATTTCCTACCCATTTTTATTAATTATTATGCTCAAGCAGTTTATATGTTATACTATGACGGGCAGAAGATTATGGATGTGAATGTTCGCGAGATTTACCCGGAGTTGATCAAGTCAGTGATTAGTTGTGAATTATTCAGATGAGACATTTAGAGGTTGTGAAGTTGAGGTAGGGCGGGGCTTGGGGGCTCACTTGATTCGCTCATTACAATTTAATGCATCTTTACTAAAGTCGAACACGAGAAGAGCAGAAAATACATGTTACACGAACAGAGCCCATTACAAAATAATTCCGACGGCAAGTTGATAAGTTGAACATGGTTCAGCCGATATGAATTTTTATAAAAATTAAACTGAGTCTGTTGAAGTGTGTATTGAAGTAGCTTCAAATTGTGTCCCGCGCAATGAAACATTGCACACGTCACAACACTCACAACTGTCAACTCATTGTGTGAAACACAATCCAAGTTGACTGCGAGGCATGTATGTAACGATTAACAACAAACCTTCTCTATTTGCTTTATTTACAGATGGGTAGACACTGCAACTGCAATTGCAACTCACCTTGTAGACTTAATGTAGACAGATGGGGTATTAGGTGAAAAGGGTGCATGAGACAACAACGGTTGAGAACCACTCTCGTAATTCGATGTTCCTGTTGCAAATGTTTACTTTTTGGCAACGTAACTCGCAATTGTGACGAGTTGAGATAAAATGCATAACCATATACAAGGTAATGTAATGCATTGATAAAGTTGATTCACATCTTTTTCCAAAACAAAATTCAGGCCCTACCTATTAACAAGCGTATAAAAGAATAATAAAAATGTAATTTCTTAACTTGGTTGTTAGTATTTGAATGTTGTACATCACGTACTAACGCTCTAAATCTGACATCCCACTTTAATACCAACTTCCAAGTTTATAAAACATGTGACATTGATGTGGGCCCTCCAGTGTACTTAACCTGAAGTCCCTGGTTTATAAAACATGAGACATTGATGTGGGCTCTCCAGTGTACTTAACCTGAAGTCCCCGGTTTATAAAACATGAGACATTGATGTGGGCTCTCCGCTGTACTTAACCTGAAGTCCCTGGTTTATAAAACATGAGACATTGATGTGGGCTCTCCGCTGTACTTAACCTGAAGTCCCTGGTTTATAAAACATGAGACATTGATGTGGGCTCTCCGCTGTACTTAACCTGAAGTCCCTGGTTTATAAAACATGAGA
>JAUELE010226147.1:0-12454 GCA_031471655.1 Diodora aspera | reverse complement strand
AAAGATATAAATGGCATTAAATTACCAATGGATTAAAAACGTCTGTGGATTCAGGGTAGTGTCGTGACGTCACCTAGAAGTAATAGAGCCTCAATAATCCAATGTTTGTCGTACAAAACGACTACAATTGGATCCTTTCTTTTAACCTTTCTTTCTATCAATCTCTTTTATTAATCTCTTTTTCCCAAGTGTCCACATTGACACCACGTTGTGCTATAGCTAAAATATTGCAGTGGAAAACACCATCTCATCTCATCTCGCTCGGTATGCAACGCCTTCGCCAGCATCATCGCCACCTTATTATGTTGACATCTGTTTCAATTACTCGTTCTGATGACATTGATTCCATGTTTCGCGACAGACCGCGATACAATAACACTGGCAGGAAATCCCCCTCCCCTCCCCGACATAATGGCGTTCCTGTTTATCTGAATCAATCACAACGCACCCAGTAGCACTGAGGAAATATTCATATATCCAGACTCTATTGTTACCTAGCTTCTGTCTCCGAGCATGAAACCTACGCCGGCGATCAATACATTGTATATTGTTATAAAGAACAGCGCATTTCAATTACAATAGGAAGGAGGAACTGTAGTACTCTCCTGCTTTCGGAGGTATGTTTCGCATCCTGCTGCTTCTTCCTGGTGTCCAAGCCAGTGTCCGTTCCTGAGTAAGATTCGGGCTGAATCTTGGCACCGCTACCTCATTATTTAAGATAATGTACACGTTTAAAGTGATATTATTTTCAGGAAATGTACACGCTTTTAACAAAATTACTTTGTATGCATAGTACTCGAGTTATACGACTTCAAATGGATGTCGCCTCCGACCAAAATCTGATGACTTCACGAAGCCCCGGCTCTAGAAGATTAAACTTCCTTTTTGAAAGGAATGACTCGATAAATGAATAGACGTGGTTCGGTTTGCGTCGGATAGCTATAACGTTTGTGCAGTTTGCATTAAGATGAGATTTTAGTGTGCAACTAGTTGATAAAACTTGACTATTTCAACGGACCGTCAAAGTAGAACCGATTTCAGCATCGACATCCATACAACTTTTGACGCGTTGCATCAACAAGTTGCACAGTGTGACTCTATCTTAAAGTCGACTCTCAATAACCAATGTGCTGGTTAATTAAAACACATATGTCTTCTGTTTATACAGATATGATTATTTGGATAATATATTGTGCACACGTGTACATATTTCAATGTGTTTCGAAACACATAAAGTGCAATGGCTTATAATATTTCGGATGAGTTGATAAGCAAATAAAACCCCTATGGCATAAAACCCCTTGGCAGAATTCAGCAAGTTTAACCGTCTCAGTTATATGGTCATTTATACAAGAACGAGACTTTTTGGCTACATATAAACAGCCTACAGCAGTTGATGGTAACAGATGCTTGCCGGAAGATTAAATCCAAGTTTTCTGGCAATTTTTGCCATGCGCATGGTGCCACAGGTGTTTGTACGCATGCGCGTGCAACAATGCACACAGGTAATATTCTTTTACAAACCACTGATACGATCGGGTTGAAAGTAATTACCTGGGTATGATAAATTGCTAAAACATGAATGAGGAGCCGTTGGCAAAATGAGACAGCAACAGCAAGAGCAATCTGATTTATAACTAAAGTGTGTTGGGTCGTCTACGTTTAAGGAGTCTTGACCCTTTCACAAATGTGGTCAGTTCAAGACCGAACCAGATTCTCGGCCCTGTGCCCTGGCAGACCAAGGCTGGCACTCGAAAAAGTCTTGGTGAACAACTCCGGAAGTAGAAAGTTGCCAAATTAACATATGGTATCTATTGAGAAAAATTAAATAAAGAGTTCCCATCGGGATTCGAACAAAGACTAGAATTAGCACAATCCGCCACTAAAACCTAGACAGGCTAGCTAAAAATGATGTTTGTCTTTTGTTTCGCTTTTTGCATCTTACACATTCATTGCACTTGCCTTTGTGCGGCTTCTATAATCTGTATGCATACTGAGGTGCAAAGGAACGATACCAAATAATGTTAGCTCTTTTCCAACCCCATAAATGTTTTTATTTCACAGTTCATCAAATCGATGTAGGATTTATGTTATTTAGTGTCATTTAGTTCATGACAAAACCTCATCCTTATTGAATATCTCTTCATTTCCTGCAAATGTTTGTTTTTTTATTTAACCGTCTCTCAAAGGCTTGGTATCGTTTATTTTACAACTCAGTATATTTGGCGAGGTCTTTAAGGTGGCAAATCTACAGGATATGCTAAAATGAGAGCAGGAAACAACATACGAAATGTAGCTACACAAACAAACTGACCTTCGAAACTCATAGTAGCAGAACACAAACAACAGTCCATTTCTACAACACTTATTGCTTGCATTTTGCACGCCCTATTGGGCGCAGAGGTAAACGCCATTTCATCGGTGTACGGGCAACGTAAATCCATAACCATCTCAACTCCCTGGGGAGTATACACCCCATGATGCCTTTGTGTTTTAATATCTACAAAGAAAACACTTCCTACCAAAGACGGATGAAAGATACGCAAATATCGAAAACCAATATAAAGCCACTTACAGAAAATAACTTGGTTCTCATAAATATCTGCCGCTCTTACGAGTTTTTTATTTTTAAGAATGGTATTTTTTCTGTTTTCTTTTCAAATCCGATTTCGTTAGTGTCCCAAACTCACTTTTAAATAAACCAGCTCTGCCGTTTGTCAAAATGGCAGATACAAAGGTGACCCAAGAGTCTGAAGCCATGGTCTGACTTCAACATTGCATAAATTGCCTTGTCTTGCTCAATGACTTATTTTCCGATTTATAACTACTCAAATAAAATATGAAATTTTAAAATAAATCCTCCCTCCCCTGGACAATTAGAATAAGTTATGAGAAACAAGATATTGTCTTTAAGTGGCCAACGTGTTATTTTTGAGTTATGCAATTGAAATTTAAAACGATGTGAAAGGTGAAGGTTGTACCTGTTGAAGTATCCAAGTAGTAAACATCGTATTAAGTAAGAGCGCGTGTAAGTTTGAAGTTTTGATGGCGGAGATTGAATATGATTTACATCACAGCATATTATACCATAACCAGATGCCGCTGTATCGTAAACCACATCATCTCCATACACCAGTGTATCATTAACAGGTGTATGATCCTTCTCCGTTGAATTTAAACGTTATCGTAGAAGAGTATCAGATGAAAAGTATTCTCTTTGATCCTGGCGGCAGTCATACAGGAGATCGTTAACTGGCTTGCCTTGGCTCATATCTACAACATTTTATCTTTTTTTCGCTAGCTTTCCAACCAGATACAATCGCAAGTGGAAGTTTTAACCAGCTAAATGCAAATTCCCGATGTGTACGTTGATGTAAGCTCGTCGTAATTGCAACATCTCTTTGATGTTTGGCCAGGTAAAACAGAAACGGATGGTGCTTTCCGTGAACAAAACGTGAAGGCATCAGCGAGGCTTACAAATGTTTAATTTATGGAGTGATGATAAACATATCCACGTCATTACACGGAGATATCCACGGAGTGTTAAAATATGCAAGGTCTATATGCTGCTTGACAAGATTCGGAATATCATTACAAACTGGTGAAAAAACGTGTGAGACGCAGCGCAAACCGATACGCGCGTCTGATACAAGAGATAAGACACATGTTTTGCACACGGTTGCAAGATGTTGTGTTTTAAACCAAAACCAATGAAGAAACATTGTCGCCGAAACGCAACCAAATTAGATTTACACTTTGAGAAAACAGCTGAAACACAGAGCTTTTGTTAAAGGACACAAGATATGACCACATAACTCGAATGCTTCAAGCTATGTTGAACTAAACAATTGAAAATTTACATTTTGACAAATTTCAAAGCTGACATGTGTATTGCTATGTCGTCCCGGCGCCACGACAATATTGTTTTTATCACTGTGTGTTTACGTTAAAAACTCTTAAAAGACGCACGTTCATCTTTAAAACAATACGATGTCTTATAAAATAGTTTCAAATTACATTTAAAAAAAACAATAAAAATTTCATGAAATTATTCACATTTCGAGACAAGAATATTAATTTTCATAGGTATTTTCACATTTTATAAAGAACTATTGAGAGTTAATTTCACATGTTCCCATTTAAGTAACATACCTATCCGGACATTTTCACATTCTAGTAAAAGAACAGGGTCTCCATATCAATATATGGGTTGATTCTAGTTCCTTCTAAATTGAAGTTGGCTACGTGCCCCCGAACGCCATAATAGGTCTGGTGCTATCTGTGTGAAATAAGTAACGTAAGCTGTAAATCATACATTGTAAAACTGCATGCCTAACTAAATAACGCCGTGTTCCTTTACTCCCGGCAGATGCTGACGGATTTATTTTCCATTTTCAAATAACCAACCTCATTTCGATCCTTTCTCTGAGGGTTTACCGAACAATGTTCGGCCGATTTCCAAAGTGTTTCCGAATATAGACCGAATGCATTTATTTCCAAGTGTAACATTTCCGAAGTTTACGAATATAGAACCCGTGGGACTATTTAATGGAATGATAACACTATATACATCAGACTCGAAAATAGTATGCAGCAAACCTGTGGCACTATACAATGCAATTATAACACTATTTACACCAGACTCCAAAACGCTATGGAGCAAACCTGTGGGACTATACAATAGAATGATAACAGTATATACATCAGACTCGAAAACACTTTGCAGCAAATCTGTGGCACTATAAACAGGATGATATCACTATGCGACAGAATGATAACACTATATAAATGTACATCAGACTCGAAAACCCTATATACATCAGACTGGCACCACTATATACATCAGACTCGAAACACTTTGCAGCAAACATGTGGCACTATAAACAGGATGATAACACTATATATATATATCAGATTCGAAAACACTATGCAGCAACCCTGTGGCACTATACTATAAAATGATAACATTATGCACATCAGATTCGAAAACACTTTGTAGTAAACCTGTGGCACTATAAACAGAATGATAAGACTATGCGGCAGAATGATAACACTGTCTACACCAAACTCGAAAACACGATGCAGCAAACATGTGGCACTATACAATAAAATGATAACCAGGTAGCAGAATGGTAGTTCAGAAGGTAACAAAAGGGAAGACGAATTGATGGCATAACAATTAAACGCAACACATAACTGCTTTAGTGCGGTATATATACGACAAGCATAAGGTCACTGGGGTCTACTTTTATGCGACACGCTGACATTGACTTCTTGAGCACCAAACTGAAACAACATAAGTAAATCTTTAAAACCTTGGATCGTCTAATCAGTCCGGGTTTTCTCAGGTTTGTATTTTACATCCCCCGGTCTCCAGCAAGGTCACTTTAGAATGAGATGAAGCGGTGAAACCTGCGCGGTACAGCTGATGTTATTATCAGGCATTGCAATTGGCTAATCAGGAGAAGATACCCATCCCTTCCGGCGGGACTTGAACCCCGGACCTTCGGATTCGAGGATAGGCTTGGGCACAAGATGGCGCAGTGGTTAGCGTGTCGGCGCAGCAATCTGCCAGCTTTGGCGGCGTACTTCGAGTCCCGCCCGGGCACTTCTCTTTCAGCCCGGAGAGACATGAGCTCCAACGCCGACGTGATGTCGGTGAGACCGTAATGATATGGCTGAAAGATTGCTGAAAACCACGGAACACCCCAAATCATTCACTCGTGGATAGACAGACCAGCCACTGCGCCATGCCGTCGGCCAGGTGACCTCGTCGTCTACATAGCGATCACCAGCGGTAACTACCAGAGTCGGTTCCTGATGAACATGACCAAATTCCCGTTATCATTAAACACCAGTGTATGTCCCACCATTCAGTGTGTCTATCCTTTTCTGTACTACAACGCTATCGCTTAATCGTGACAAAGGCTCTGACAATGTATAGTAAATGGCCATCATCGCTATCTCGGACTCATCAGAAACAGGGGGATATTTTCGAAGCTGTTAAAGGGGGACCCAGCACACATCTACCTACTGCGTCTTTGTGCGCGCGTGCTGGAGCGAAACGGTAGATTCGTACTACGATACGAGCTTCCACTGGTGCGTCGGTTCAAGTAGAAAACAGATCAGATATCACTCGCACCAGTTTAATGTTAAAAATTGCCAATTTCAAAAATGCTCTCGACTATTAGGATTCCTATTAAAACGGTCCTGGTTCGCCGATTTTTACGCGGTCGTAATCTTCAAAGACTATTTAATGCATAAAATAATGTGCTGTAATCATAAACGATTTAAGATGGTTAGGTAAAATATAAATGACATTTTAATCGCCTTGAAATCGGGGTGGTGCATTTTCTGTTTTGTTGCAGCACGACATGTGTCCGTGCCAGGTTCGGCTCGACTCGGCAACCAAGACGTGTTACAAACACTGCCGTCTTGGTTGTACTTTTCAGATTAGTCAGTTTCACCAAGTATGAAAATCGGTCGCATAAACATATGTTTCTACTCTAGCAGGAGCCCTACATAGTCTAAACAGATGAGGTGAGTTGACCTCGTGCAAAGCACAACGCACGGACGTCACGAGCTTGCGAAGCTAAGCAACGTCGAGCCCGGAGAGTAGTTGGATGGGTGATCGGCTGGCGCTGAAAGCTTCCAGGCCTTCAAGGGTTCGTCCCTGCCTTGCACCGAGACGCTTGCAATGTCAGTGGTGTCACCTTGGGCAAGTGGCTTTACTCGTAAATTGCCGCAGTCGACCCAGCTGAAACTGAGTACTGGTCCTCCATCAGGAGTGTTGTTAACCTTCTAGCGCCTAGTGGCTGCTTGGGTTACACCAGGGTAATAATGCCGAGCGGTTTGAGCAAGCTATACAAGCCTGAATTTAGCGCTATACAAGACCTAACATTATTATTATTACCGAGTTTGACTTTGATAAAATTAACTTATACAGCACTTCTGAAATAGTTATGATACAGCTCAAACCGACATAGTCAATAATTTAATATTTTATTTATCAGTGTCAGGTAATTATTAAGTACAAGATATTTCTCATGTGAATCATAATCATAATTCAATCAATGTAAACGTGTTTCAATAACACAATATTTTTCAGAAAAGTTGGGATGCTCAGGATATTTACCGACTCTTCGATATTGCTGCCGAGGAGAGACCTTATCTTGAAGCAACATATGTCTTGCAGTCGTCGCGGATTTTCAGACATTTCTTGAATACGCTTTACAAACGTTTCCCATTCATGTAGACACTCAGAAGAGTCTGCTTGAAAACGTTCAAGTGTACAGACACCTTTATCAATTGTACATCCACAAGATATTAAAAGTTCAGCCACTTTCATCTTGCCCGTCTTCATCGCCAAAGAAAATGGCGTGTCTTGGTCGTAGGTCCTCGTCTCCAGCGAGACTCCCTGGTCAACTACTAAGTATCGAATTATTTCATAGTCATTGTCATTGCCCGCCATAGCTACAAATATCATATCTTCTGTGTTGGCTCCTCGAGAACAAAGAAGTCGGATCGAATCGTGACTCCTTGTCATAATGGCGCTTTGTAGAGGCGAACAGCCCCATCGGTCCACTTTATTCACGTCTGCCCCAGCATCAAGAAAAAGTTCAGCACTCTTCACATGATTGTGGTAGGCAGCGTAGTGTAAAGGAATTCGCTCACTGGCGTCTGTAGCGCTCACCTCCATTCCCTGCAGAGACAGAAGATACTCACATAGCTCAGTAGACGAAGACATGGCAGCAAGATGGAGAGCTGTATAGCCTTTATGCCAATCCGTTGCATTTATATCAACTCCGGCTCTCACCAAAAGCTTCGCCACCTCCAGTCGACCTTCTTCAGCGGCAGAAAGCAAGGGTGTGTAACGGCGATTGAGAACATTCACATCAACTTTATAATCTTCTACTAATATTCTGACCACTTCGAAGTTGTCTGCCCTTGCCTGTTGTGCCTTTTTCTCGATTTCCTCTTCGTCCTCCTCATCGTCGTCCTCATCGAGCAGGTCGAGAGGACGTAACAAACACGCTGCATGGATGGGTCTGTCGCCATCGCCAAGATGGGCACCATGAGGATCAAATCCCAGCGATATGAAATACTTTAAGATGTCGGGGGCATCACTTAAAGCGGCAGCACGTAAAGGACAGTTTTGCAGGAACCATATTCCTTTGTCTGATGCTGTTGTCCCTAGACTATAGTACTCTTCTAAAGTGATGCCTTCACTTTCGACAAAACTTTTAACTTCTGCAAGGTTTCTTTTCATAATCAGTTCAAACAATTTTGAGTATCGTTTATTTTTCTCCATTGTTCAGTCCAAATGAATCGTGGGTATTCACACTGGATGAAATCTGGTATCAGAAGCAAGAGGCAGTTGCTCGACTCACACACTCGACTTGTTGACAGCGTTTCAAATTATTCAAATTGATCACTGTGAGACGATATGATCTAATCCTATAGAGCTGAGGTTTGTGTAAGCTGGACCCGTAAATTCGATCTTGGCTGTGTACCTGCGAATTCGATCTTGGCTGTGTACCTGTGAATTCGATCTTTGCTGTGTATCTGTGAATTCAGTCTTTGCTGTGTACATGTGAATTCAGTCTTTGCTGTATACGTCTTGCTGTATACATGTGAATTCAGTCTTTGCTGTATACATGTGAATTCAGTCTTTGCTGTATACCTGTGAATTCCTTCTTTGCTGTATACCTGTGAATTCAGTCTTTGCTGTTTACCTGTGAATTCAGTCTTTGCTGTTTACCTGTGAATTCGATCTTTGCTGTATATCTGTAAATTCAGTCTTTGCTGTATACTTATGAATTCAGTCTTTGCATGCTCGATCTACACCTGTGAATTCGATATTTGCTCTAGACTTTATCTGTGACTTCAGTCTCTGCTGTACCTGTGAACTCGGTGCCTCTTTGTATCACTAATATATAATAGTATACAGTCGTCAACACATAATTAAGGTCCTGAACGCCACTTCTTCGTCTTCAGCCGCGTTAGCACACTTGTATTTCCAATCCGTGACTTGTTAAAAATCATAACGAGAATGCATGCAATTTCAACTGGCGTATCCACCTCGTGTCGGAAGGAAGATCGGGACGCCACCTACTTCGACCGGGTTGTATGTCAGTAACCTCGTTACAGCAGGATTAAATGCGGCGTGTTTACGTAGGCCTACTACAGGGGTGGAGCCGGCCAAGGCGGTCCAAAGACAATCATTTGCTAAAATAAAATATACACATTTTCTCCCAAATTGTCCCCGAATACTTTCTATATTTTTCCCAGACCGGGAGGGGGAGGGGCTATATATGTTTCCCGAGTGCTGAGTCATGTTTTAAGCGCCCCCTAGTGGCACGCAACTGGTCAAGATGCGATTCGTAAGAAATGGGGCCGACGTTCTCGGATATCACAATTAAAATTGATATTTTTGCAGTCTAAACTCAAAACAACGTAACACTTTATAAAACCAAACCAAAGCAGAGATAAGATAACTGGCCAACGGAAATTGCCTTCGGAAAAACGCGATAGCCAAGTCACTTGTCAATATATTTTACAATTTATATTATCCACTGCTTCTTGAACTTATTAAATACTTTCCCACAAACCAAGAAACGCAGTACAATTTTTGTTGGTGGAGTGGGGTCACAGGGCTGGGTGGATGAGCTGAGGATCCGAGGTTGATACCCCCGAGCTGCAGTTACTTCAAGGCCCCAGGTCGATAGTGAGTGAGTGATTAGGGGTTTTACGTGGCTTTAGCAATCTTTCAGCCACATCACCACAGTCTCACCAACAACACCTCGGGACTGGAATGAATGAATGAATGAATTTAAAACAAAACAAATATTTAAAAAAAAATAATAATAAGTACAATGAACAAAATAATAAAATAAATGTGGCACAACGAAAACCGATGTCCCAAACATTGTTGATTCTGCAATGCAGGCACATTTGCACGTTAATTTTTCAATATTTATCTGTGGAACAAGTGCCCGGACCTCTCTCGAATATGATATCTTTCTTGACCTATGTTGTGTCCACGCCCTTCCGCACCCATCCCGTTTACATACATTTCTGGATTCACCTCTGCAATGATCATGTACAGAAGAATCGATTGTCTCTATAATCCTCTGGGGCTGTTATAAAACATGAAACTTACAAAGATCGTATTGTCAAATCACATGAGACTGGCAATTAAATTATTACAACTTAAAACACTTTTTTCTAATTTCACTGGGGAGGGATGATTGTATTTTTACATTTTATTTTTATTTGAGTATTTATATATTTATGCTGTGGTGGATAAACCGTGGATTTAGAGTCTTGGAACGGCTTCGTATCTGACATCATGACATACACAGCAGAGTTGACTTGTTTAAAAGTGAGCTTGCCATACTAAAACTAAATTGGATTCGAGAAAAAAAGTCGAAAAAAATCTTGTTCTGAACAGTCCTTAAAATAATAAAAATCGTAGGGGCGAGCGGGTGATAAGAAACAAGTTATTTCCTTTAAGTAGCCTAATTTGGGTTACAACAATTAATAAAAATTTCCTGCAATCGTGAACATGCCAATAAATAAATAAACAAACAAAACATACAGTCGACGAACTGAATTGATGCGTATAAACATCGTTCTAGTGTCTGCAACATTTCTAGACAAGGCTATAAAATAAAATGTAAAAATACGATCCCCCCTCCCCAGTGAAAGTGATGAGAAACAAGTTATTTTCTTTAAGTGGCCTAATAAATATATTTAAACAAACAAATATATCTATCGTGCAGGCAGAACATCAATTTTGTATCTGCACTTATTTGCATAATTATATGGCAATGTAGTTTCGTTTTCCAGAGCCTTGTATAAGTACACGTTTTCAAGTAATAATGACGTAACAGGGTCAACATTCAGCGTCTACTTTCCTTCTTTCCGTTTCTGTACAAGGGAATCCGTGATCATTTTAAGTCACAAAGCGCCGCTTCTTTTGCGAAAATGACTGCTCCCTGGTCGACCTGACCTGTGACCTTGTGACGTCACATCTAACATTCACGCCGGGGTCACGACTGTCCACGTGATGACTACGAGATCCTTGAATGATCTGCGAGTATTGTACGGGCCGAGTCGGCAGTGAATGGCATGTTTTTGTAAACATTTGGACTCGGGACGGGACTATTACATCCTGCTCGCTTTGAACAGAAACCACATTTTGAGTTTGAAGCGAAGTACACACTCATCGAAATGCAGGCTCGTGTTTGTTGATAGTATTTTTCATATTTGACTGTGGGCCCGGCCGCCCTTCAATCAACAACTACAACCAAAAATCGGTCATTTGACAGAGTGTGATAATGATTTGTCAGACCTTAAACCACGACCAAGTTGCAACATTAAAAGACGAACTAGAAAAAGGACTACCCGGCACAGCGAAGGTAAGTTTCCACCAGTTTGCAACCCGTTTATTCAGCGGACCAAGTCTATGTGGCTCCAAACCGGTGGGTCGTCTTAAATACAATTCATCGTGTAATCAACGACTCGCATGAAGGGAGAGTCTTTGGTTTTAGATTTTATGGATGAAAATATAAAAAAATCCGAAAATTAAGTGTTTGATAAATAAATACTTAATCTCAACTACCTTTCCTACACTTATTATACCTGAGGAAGTCTATATTTAATGGACGAAACGTCGTATGAAGATGGTTTAGTTCGGCATTTGTTTTGGTATTTTAGAAATAAATGGCAATACAGATAACCGCTTTCCGTGGTCACTTTTGCAGCGTTGTTTTAAATCTAAATGAAGCTATGTCTACATCTATTCACAAAGTAGCATGAATAAATTAAGCCTATAAATTATAAGTGTGCATGTATATTTTTCCATTATATTGAATCTTTCACGTGAATGAGTAGGCTATAAGTATTCAAATATATATATATGAAAGTATACCTCAATCTGGGAAGAAACAGTTGTAACAGTTGTCGATTAAACTGACGATTAGGCCTACTAATGAGATGCTAATATTGGTTTAATGGACGGGAATTATTGATATCTTTCATGTCGTGGCAACTGACATTTGAAACAATTCGTTGGACGAATTCCCAATTCTTCAAACACAAAAGAAATTGGAACATTATAGGAAATAAATGAATTAACCATGAACTGTACAAAAAGGCAGTATACGGTACTCTTTGAACTGGGGAGGCGGGGGGTGGGGGAAGATCGAGTAACCTTGTCTTGCTGGAAAAAAAATACACATTGCGACAGATTTTACAACAGGCCCTTTTACATTGTTTTACTATGTTAACACTAAATTATCCCAAAACATATTATGAAAATTCATGAAATGGACTGAAATTCACCATTGTGCATGTTAATTTTCCAAAATTTTCAAGGGGAACAAGCCACTGGACCGCTCAAGTAGAACTTAAACCTTTATGACTCATATGTTGTGCCCCCTCCCCCTTT
>JAUELE010226136.1:0-12455 GCA_031471655.1 Diodora aspera | reverse complement strand
ACTTCTGATGACCAATGTCATTATAAATGTCGACGGAAAATACCGATGCGTTCGAAGCGCAAAATCGCAAGCGTATCAACATTACAGGTATGATTTAAGACCAGATTCCCGGTCTTATTTTCTAAATGGCGTTTAAAACGATGGCCCTGATTGGACAACAAAACTTGCACACCTCCAATCAGAGGGCAGAGCTTGAAATCACAAAAGGTGGCTTATTGTGACAGGGGTTAGATGCGTAGCTTTGCAAGCAGCTGTCACACCTGTCGGGAGAGGATGACTGTTGCCATGGAAAAGGAAAATATTATTTTCAGAAAATTAAAACCCTCAAAAAGCACACAACTAGGCTGTGTGTTCTGTGTGTTTACAAGTTTTTGTAAAAAAAATACTGAGCGGTTCCAGAGTTATGCTTCGGAAATGAAAATGACACAATTTCCACACTTTGTTGCCATGGAAACGCAAAATATTATTTTTTAAAAATTAAAACCCTCAAAAGACAAAACTAGGCCATGTGTCCGAAGCGTGTACCAAGTTTCATGGAAAAGGACCCAGTGGTTCCAGAGTTCTGCTTCGGAAACAATGTCTCTGGACGCCTACGCCGACGCCAAAAACAATATGTCTCCCCCTCATTTGAGGGGGAGACATAATGAATAGAAAAACGCGCATAAATTATGCAAATGGCCATACATATATGCAAATAATGCAAAAGGCACATCTACACCTCCTACGCATCGCATGTGTACAGTTTCGTAAGATTCCGACAATTAGTAAAGGTGCTATGAGCGAAACAAAATATGCGGGACGGCAGGACGGACATGCTGAGCGCTGTACCTATGGTAACATACAAACTCATTCACACCATTGTGCAAGCTTAGCGATGAACTATAAATGAATAATTAGTTGCTTTCATCCATCAGTATCTTAGTCATTTCATTGTGAAATGTGTTCAAGACTTGACTTGCAATAAACACACGTGAATCTGGAAGGAGATGACGTCTTACCATAGATAACAGGGTTAATGCAGCTGCTGGCAACACTGAGGTATCTGCCCACACTCATTATGAGACTCTGTGTTGACCTGAAACATCATCGGCTCTGTATGTACTTGTTCTTACGTTACAAAATCTGATGACGGCAGTATTATGTCAGACTGCCGCAACTTGTCATGATCAAATGAATTTTATTGCCGGCTTTCACCTGACGTCACACTCAGTGCAGCCTGCATTGATGTGTCCTTCTAAGCCCAGTCATATCATCCTATCGAGTTTATATTAAAATGTAACCAAAGTGTTCACAATGGGAGCATCTAAATGTTGCAAATTCTTTAGACCCTGCTGGCTGTCATATATTGTTATAATTTACAACACACAGCCGTGGCGGAAAGCGTTTTGTTTATATACGAAACAATTAGTCTGACCCGAGAGGCCAGTCATTTCTAATACATGGGTTCACAGGTACTTCAATGTTTCAATCAGTAGAAGAAAACAATCATTAGTATGAAATATAATATCATAATTTTATCAACACAAGTTATATGAGTGAATCGTACTGTTAATTAATATACAATTAATAATGCAATGTGTGTTGTATAGTGGGAACAAATTCTTGAAGATAGTAAATACATGTACTTTTCTTCGGAAAGCAACAATTTCTTTATGAAAGCATGTGAAATAATTATATTCCTGTAACATTTCGCTGGATATATTATTATACACAAATGTAGTCTGATACAAATGACGTTATCATTTATTGTTATGAAAAACACGTTCGTGACAGTAGTTTACGGTGATGATATTGTGAAAAACAAAATTGATGTAAAAGACAGATTGACCTATCTCGTGTCAAATAATACTTGAGAGAAGAAAGTTGAACGTTCAAATCATGTTTCTTCAATGTCCCCAGTGACAACAAACTGGCCACTGTCACAGAGTGACTACTTTTAGGTGTGGTGAATTGATGAAACTCAGGGCTTTATTTTATATTTTTCTCCAGTCGTTCAAGTTAAAAGTAAAAGACTTCTTGTTAGCAGCAGAATTCTACTTGTCTAGATGTCTTGTATATTTCAGTGATCACACTAGAAGTAAAATAAAATGAATATACCGCTTACACCATTCATTTAGAATGTTATTGAAACTAGTCAATATTCAAACTGGAGTTCGAACTTTGAAAAGAAAACAGACAAAAAGGAGAAACAATAGCCACAGGAAGTGACACAATAAAAGTTACGTACGTCAGAAAGGCCTCAGCCAAACATTCTCATCATTGAATATTCAAATGGTAAAACAAGTACGTGTGTGATCATTTTTAGAGATGAAAATATAAATTTAACGAACTGGTCAACTGACTAGTTCTTTGGAACAATGTGTACATTACGTCCCAGAATGCCTCAACCTTTTAATGTCAAAAAGTGAAAATTATTCATGATCTCATTACAACGTCCTTTCAGTCAAGCGACATATATTTACTCAATATGAAAAACCGAATTTGTCCAGCCACCAAAAAGGCCAAGACGGACCATTCGGACATACGATTTCTTTGCATTCTCAAAAACTGATCTTGACAGCACTATACCAACATAGACATGTAGTTCATAAATACTTAAAAAGTCTTTTCATTAAAAGATAAGAATGTTAAAAAACTCAATCCAAACAGTAGCTAGATAGCTAGGCCTACATTTCATTAAAACTTTTGTTCTGTTCAGTAACTGGGGTTTTGTAAAGAGCCGTTTTAGTGTTACTCAAGATTGAGTTTAAGCAGCTCAAGGCAAGGCAATTCAACACTCACAGTGGGCCCCTTCACAGAACATACAAGAACATATAATATGTCATAAACTAATTGTTACTTTATAAATGAAAATGTAGTCTCACCTAAATAATGCTGCGTTTAAGGAAAGTATCCAAAGCTAATCCAAATTATGTTGTAGGATGAGATACACCAGCAATTAATATGTAACTAAATACTTTTTTTATATCAGCTCTCCAGTATTTAGCAACTTCCCTAGATTCATTGACTCTCCCGGTCATCACCAATTTATATCTTGTATACATTGTTTCACGGTTTATTGTTATCATATTAACCAGGTGTTGTCATCCCTCCCTTTCCCGATCTCTGTAAGACATTTGTAGGTCGAGTTTAGTTTTGTTTGTCAGACCTTGTCTTGACAAAAGTTTAAAATTGCTCTTTACGATCTTTTTGTTTACGCACCCAAGGACACAGCAATGGAGGATAGCAACCGTTGTCAAGATAAAATCACGTGGGTGAAAGCCGGCAACATTAGCTTACTCACCTAGCCTTTACTTGTAGTTCCTTCTACAACACACCTAGCCTTTACTTGTAGTTCCTCCTACAACATACCTATCCTTTAGTTGTAGTTCCTTCTACAACACACCTTTATTTGTAGTTCCTTCTACAACACATCTAGCCTTTACTTGTAGTTCCTTCTACAACACATCTAGCCTTTCCTTGTAGTTCCTTCTACAACACACATAGCCTTTACTTGTAGTTCCTTCTACAACACACCTAGCCTTTACGTGTAGTTCCTTCTACAACACACATACTGGCACTGGGAGTCTTTGTCGGTTCCTCAACAAAGTAAAGACAAAACAAATCAAAACAACGGAAAACAAATATTGATACATTTCATAGGTTAATTTTCCTTTAGTTGGTTGGTAAGTAATGTGCATGCATTCAATATCAGTAGGTATCATATTTACGTGTAGCCAAAAACGCCAGCCCAAAGCGCCGAGATGATTGTCCAAGTTATCCAGCAAAGTAGAAACGATATATCTATAAATGGAAAGAAACGTTTCAGAAGAACTACATTATTAAATACGAAGAACAAAATGAGGGAACATTTTGACTGACTTAATTTTATTTGAGGGGCTAAAAATGCAATTAGGAGATGAACCTATTGCGTTTTCGTTTTGCAAGTGGTGTATCGCAGATTGGACCATGACATTTAATGCCATTTGAAACTGAACGCGATCATCAAAAGCGGTTATCTTTGTATTGGCAGTTTGATGAAATTCTGCAACCGTACCGCTGGAAACTATTTTCCTTAATGCATTACTTGTAACGTGCTACCCCGAATGACACTGCCCGCTCGACGCCGGGAATTTTCGCATTTTCGCGCTCAACAGGTTGTACAATTGTACAATTCAAATTACAATGTCTTGTTGTTGTTTTCTCACATTATATAGAACCAGATGCAGAAACAATAGAAAACCAATATCTTTTACTCGTAAGTTAAGTACTTTGATATTCTGGATTCGAAGTCATATTTCCCTTGCCGAAGATTCCATTCTGAGAAGTTGCATCACAGCTGGGAACTTCCGTATAGCGAAAGTGTCCGAGGTAAATCATTGAATAAAAACATGATAGAATAGAGATAAAGGTGCTATTCTTGTTTTAAATTGAGGTATGTTAACTATAGATTATTAACCTCTCATTTTATACATTTGAATCCTAGCGCTAAAGCTTTAACGTAACATTTAATATTGTCTCTTAATAAACTCGTGGCAGAACGTTATCGACTGCGAATACATTGATTCGGACATTGCGTTTAGTGTGTATCGACTCAGAATACATTGATTAGAACATTACGTTTAGTGTGTATCGACTGAGAATACATTGATTAGGACATTACGTTTAGTGTGTATCGACTGAGAATACATTGATTAAAACATTACGTTTAGTGTGTATCAACTGAGAATATATTGATTAGGACATTACGTTTAGTGTGTATCAACTGAGAATACATTGATTAGAACATTACGTTTAAAGCATATCGACTGAGAATACATAAGGACATTACTTTTAGTGTGTCTCGACAGAGAATACATTGGGACATTACGTTTATTGCATATGGACTGGGAATACATTAGGACATTACTTTTAGTGTGTATCGACTGAGAATACACTAATTAAGACATTACGTTTAGTGTGTATCGACTGATAAATACATTGATTTGGACATTACGTGTAGTGTGTATCGACTGAGAATAAATTAGAACATTACTTTTAGTACATGTATGTATCGACTGAGAAAACATTGATTAAAACATTACGTTTAGTGTGTATCGACTGAGAATATGTTGATTAGGACATTACGTTTAGTGCATATCGACTGGGAATACATAAAGACATTACATTATGTGTGAATCGACTGAAAATACATTGATTAAGACATTACGTTTAGTATGTATCGACTGAGAAGACATTCATTAAAACATTACTTGTACATGTAGTATGTATCGACTGAGAATACATTAGGACATTACGTTAACTGTGTATCGATTGAGAAGACATTGATTAAAACATTACATTTAGTATGTATCGACTGAGAATACATTTATTAAAACATTACATTTAGTGTGTATCGACTAAGAAGACATTGATTAGAACATTACATTGATTAGGACATTACGTTTGGTGCGTATCGACTGAGAATACATTGATTAGAACATTAAGTTTAGTGTGTATCGACTGAGAATACATTGATTAGAACATTAAGTTTAGTGTGTATCGACTGAGAATACATTGATTAGAACATTATGTTCAGTGTGTATCGACTGAGAATACATTGATTAGAACATTAAGTTTAGTGTGTATTGACTGAGAATACATTGATTAGAACATTACATTCAGTGCATATCGACTTAGAATACATTAGGACATTACGTTTACAGTGTATCGACTGAGAAGACATTGATTAAGACATTACGTTTTGTGAGTCTCGACTGAGAAGACATTAATTAGAACATTACATTTAATATGTATCGACTGAGAATACATTGATTAAGACATTACGTTTTGTGTGTATCAACTGAGAAGACATTGATTAGAACATTACATTTAGTATGTATCGACTGAGAATACATTGATTAAAACATTAAATTTAGTGTGTATCGACTGAGAAGCATTGATTAAAACATTACATTTAGTGTGTATCGACTGAGAATACAAAATGGACTTCGCCGAATGTAGGCGCTTCTTGCACGGACCGATAATGAGCTAGGGCTCGGAGAAGCTCGACAACGGTTAATTAGGTCAATTTTTTCGATTTTCAGATGTTATAAAAAACGTAGAACAACTATTCAGTTTCAATAGGACAAAGTTTCAACGCTGAAATTTAAGCAGAAAGTATAATTTTAAAGTGATGTGTGTCCCCATGCCTTCCTGAAATCGCGACTCATTTCTTTATACAATAGCAACATCACCCACTTTTATCGCGACTTCAAAACCACTTCACGGGAAGACCCCTTGTAAAACGTATACCGTTAGAAACGTCATTAAACGAACGTCCTCAATTTAATAGTTATGAAACAGTTTATACAACCACTCTTATGGTTTTAGCTTATTAAAATGAGACCCAAATGACACATTCCTGTAAACAATGGGAGTGTGTTGCTAGGGGTGTGCCTCAACTATCGTTAGTTAGTCGAGCACACGTGACCTGACGCGCACGCGTGGTCCCAAAGTTTAGTTCATTCTCGAATCATCGTCGAACTTTTAATTCCGCTTAAATGTGTTACTCCAGTTGAAATAATGTCTTTGTGGACCAATAGTTGCAGCAGTATAGCTCGGTGGCTGGCAAGAGAATTCGGTATTGATTTTGAAATTCTTGAAAATTACAACTAGTACTATGAACATGCATTAGAATATCTATTTTTCTGAAACAAAACATCCAATATGATGTATATTATTATGAGTTTAAAAACAATATAACAATATTGTATTATGCCGTTTGAAATACCATAGTCTGTTTGAATTTATTCAGTTTATAGAAATTTGTGGGTTTTTATTCACAAACAAACCCAAACAAATTAATCAATTCTGTACATAAAGAAAATAGTCATTGCTTTGTTAATTTCAGGACCGCCGTGAAATCACTCATGTGTGACATCATCTCCATTTTCTGGACTGTCGACACATATTTGGACTGATTATTTTGCTGTTGTCGACAGTCCGGGCATGGATCTTCAAGCGTGACAGATTAATAAGTCCTTAGAGTAATAAAACCTTTATGACACCAATGGTGTGCATCATTGAATTGAACTCTTTGATCACACCTCATCCCCGACGGTTCCCCAGCATTGCAGGTTCAATTGCCCACGGGTAATCGCCTCCAACAGACAACATGAAAATCATGGTCTAGACTAAATAATTATTTAATTGAACATACATATATGTAATCCCGTTAAGTCATTTAACATTCCGCAAACGGTTTGGTCCCATTATGCTTTCATCCCATTATGCCTACATCCCAATTTGCCTACAGTGAAAGTGAAGGCAATGTGGGACACCCCTTTTGCATAAATGAATATGTCCAAAGTCTAATTACCTGAGCTGATACACTGTTCTGCTCCTCCGGTTCACTCGTCTTGCCTAAATCCCAATTTACCTACATCCCATTTTAAACAAATTGTATGAGATCTAAGTAGTTAAAGCTGATGACAATTTCTAATTCTAATTCTCAGTCCTTTCAACCAAAGATTAATGATCACATCCTGTGAGAAGTAACTAATAATTATTGGATAATCCAACAGTAGTGTATAAGGGACTGGTACGAGAATATCGAGACAACCTCCAAGTCCAGGCTCATGTGAGGAGAGCTGCGGCCTTACCTCTGCTACCTATTAACCCAGTACAAGATGCCTGGATTTCATCCATGGATGAAGGTCCAGACAACATGCAAGCCTTCAACGACTTCACCGTTAAAATGAAACAAACACCCCTCCCTTGAGAATGGATGTTCCCATAGTCAGGGTTCAGCGAAGATAGGAATAAGACAAAGTGAGACGAACTCATTCATTCGTGGCTAGACAAGGCACGTATCATTTCTCTGTCTGAATAAGACGAAGTAAGTTGTAACCCCTTGGGTTGTATACTCCCCCGGGAGTTAAGAAATGTTGTGGATTTCCCATTGCTTCAGAGACCGGGGAAATATAATTGTAGCGCTTTGAGCATGTATTCGTGTATGGATATAACGCGGTATAAATACTCACAATTTTTGCTATTATTATTATTATTATTATTATTGTTATTTCGTGATTCGGAGGAGTTGGATGAGTGACCGCTCATGCAGGGGTAACGCTAGCGGGGAAGAGGTTGCGCCCCCCTCCGTCGGGGAATCATTGCGTAGGGGAAAAGTTCGAAATTTATGTATTTGTCGGGGATTTCAGACCCCTTGTCGAGGACCTCAGCCGCCATGTCGGGGAATTCCTGGCGGTTTCAAGACTACTTCTGTGTGTCCGTAGTCCTGTTGAGACTGTTGTCTCAAACAGCGCTCTGCAGGCAGCTTTAGCTGTATGCTCCCTAAGGAGTTGAGCTACCTTATGATTCGTACATCGTTTCGGTGAACGAGCAGATTGTGCATAACGCTTTGAGTATACTCTAAATGTGCAGTGTCTAGGGAGTTAATAACATAGGAAGGGTGTTCTCCTCATGCAGAGCGTTGCAGAGAAATCGATGGCACAAGGAGGAAAATGAGTGAATATACTTAGAAGGGTTTTTCGAAGTTCTATATATATTTACATGCTCTTGCCAGTTACGCGTGTCCCCCATCCTACGTTTTTCACATGTGATAGAACCACGGTTAGAAAAGAACAAGAATGAAAGTCAACGGTGATCAATTTAATATCTGACACAATGCCGACCTGAATAGCACACCCGTGGCGGCCCCAGAGGGGGTGGGGGTGTCCAGGGAGTCCCCCCCCCCCGTTTTTGAAAACAAATACAGAAAAATGTATGGTAAAGAGTCCTCGAGACCCGGATTGGACTGAAATGTTAAGCATGTTGGACCCTCCCCCCCCTTCAAGTGGGACCCCTCACTTTCCAAAATCCTAGATCCTCCCCTGAACACCACTTGCTTTGACGTGATCATTAAAGGCTTCCTTCCTTGATACGACTGAGAAATTGCTGGGGTCGACGTTAAACCCAAATTTAATTCCTTCACTAGATGCTGCCAGTCAGCTCATAATTGTTTCCAAGGAAGAAAGCGTTCATATAGTGGTGAGCAGTCATCTGGAATTCATTTTCACAGAATTGCTACAAACCATTTTGTACGTCATATCCGGTTTGAAGATGAGTGGTAATTGAAAATATTTTTGATTGAAAATACTACCGTTCCATATCAATAACGCACCGATGAAAAAAGAACACCGACCGGTAAAAAGGAAGTGGAATTGTGGGTAGTCTACTAGATAGTTTTGGTAAATGAATCCGAGACAATGGTTCTCGGAGATTGATCGATGCGTTTGTCCTTTCACACTCGAGCCCGGTGAAGTCTACACATTGTTTAGAGTTGTTTGTGTGCACATGGTTGCCCGCGGTAACATTGCCGCGACATCCGTGCCGTTGTTGGCGTCTGATGGGCGCATTGACCACGTAGGACCTCGATTGTTAACCCTATAAAGACATCTGTACAAACGAATGTCTCGACTGCTCTGCGCACACTGGAGCTACAAGCTCAGCCAAATTTCATTCGTGATTTTGAGCGTAAGCAAATAGCTTTCAGTTGCTTGCCCGCTCACACGAGTATCTAGCTTCCTTCCTGGCTCGGTGAAGGACAGAAACAAACGGAAAACAAAGATCATGTGACCAAAATCAAAATGGCGGATCACAGCGAGTCCGAAATGAAAGAAGAAATGCTCTTGCTTATGTTACTATTACGCCGTCGTCGTCGACGACAAAGAGCCTCCTTTCGAAAAATATGGACAAGGCGGTGGATTTTGAGGAGGGAAATGAAAGGCGTTGGCTCAAGTCTACTTAAAGAATTAAATGCCGCCATTTTCAATCCTCACTGGGGCAAAGATCATGTGACCAAAGTCAATGGGTCACGCATGCGCTCTAATCAACAGACGTAAGCAAGTAGCTTTGTTCCGCCCACACCAAAAGGAAATTTTCATTTGTGGGGAAAATTATCAAACACGATAGATATTTGGAATAACGCCTCGAATGAAAAATTCCTTACGGAAATTGCGCACACACTGGATCTACGTGCTGACTTTCAAAAGAAACTTTTCCATGACTTTTAACAGACGACTGAAACATTATGGCTATTTTAAGAGATATTAAAGCTGGATACATCCTCCCGAACGCGAAATAGGGCTGGTGCTATCTGTGTGAAATAGATAACATAAACTGTAAATCATACATTGTAAAAGTGTATGCTTAATTAAATAAAGCCGTATTCCCTTTGTCGTGACAGATATGCAGACAGATGTATTTTCTAGTGTGAAAAAGATTTTCGAATGCTTTTTGAATATGAGCCCAATGAATTGCAAGGGTAACGTTTGTTTCTGTAAGATGCAAACGCGATGAAAATAAGAGTATTTTTGATGAACAGAAACTTAAAAATATGCACTGGTAAAATTGTTGTTTGAATTGATTTGTAATGGGACTCAGCAATCTTTCAGCCAAAAAGCCATTCGGTTAAATCGTAATGATTTTTCTTGTATCGTTTCTTTTGGACATCAGTATTGATTTATTCATATACTCCACGAGTCTTTCATTTATTTGTTTGTTCACCTGTCCCCATCCTCGAAATGAAGGCTATAATTAACTCCTGTCTTCATCCGTAATATACCCTGGACTCATTCCTATTCACGACGATCGTTTCAAGGTGAGCGGTTTGACCAATCAGTAAAGCTTCTATAGCGAAAGCTTGCGTCCAATCATGTGGCGCGTCTCTCCTAACACTTGGCGAAGTAAAGAAGTCATGTGTTTAAATTTATCAAGAGTTACTTCTCAAGCAGTTATGTGACATTTTATTGGATGTCTATATTTAGCATTTTGGTACTTTCCATTCTCGCAAAACGAACGTCGTCAATAGGAGTGAGTCCAGGGTATTTGACGGATGGAGACAGGAGTTAATTATACCCTGGATTTTGAGGATGCGACATGATGTACATGTGTATGACACCACAGCGATATGGCAGAAAGATTGCTCAAAGCCACATAAAATCCAAAACTCACTCACTCACCCATGATATTTCATTTCAGTATTTTTATTTTCCAGCTACTCTGAGTAACACAGTCTTCCGAGAATCAGACACTCTCTTCTACGAGACTCGGGAAAGGGCAGATAACTCTGACTTCAAAGTTGTTTGTTATTATAGTTTTGGAAGCACGCCTTTCAATGGAACCTTGCCGTCAGACCTAAATGCCACCCTGTGCACACATATTATAATCTTTGTGAGTAACATCAACAACAGTGAAGTGTACATTGACCCAACGTTTGCGCAGCAACATTTTGCTGTAATTCCTTTCATGAAGAAAATTAATCCATCTCTAAAAGTCCTGGCTTGCAACGCCGGGAATTTCCCCCAAGTTCTTGCTTCAGAAGAAAACCGTACACGGTGAGTCATACAAAGATCGAATTTGATTTCCACTTATGCATAAGCATACAGGTACCTCTAGATTTGAGGAGTGGGGCAGTTGCCTTCTTTCTTAAAAACCCTGTGGGGTTCCTGGGGGTGTCGCTGTAACACCAGAAAAAATGGGACCCCAGTATCCTCATGCCTGCCGTAAGAGCCGACTTAAATGAGGATCTTTTGCTTTTTCTTCCTTACTATCTATACTGTGTTGTCCCTTTTCCTGATGTGCTTCTTGCACATCACAATCCATTTCACTCACTCACTCTTGCTTAAAAAAGGTACACAATACGCAACAGTTGTGGGGAGTTATAAACCAAAACTTAAGCCTCCCCTCCTTCTCCCACAAAAATTAGAAATTATTTTTTTCTACTCTGCTATTGGTTCCCTGAATCATGTGCATTTATTTTGCCCAAATAATCGGCCACAATTTGGGAGGGGGGGAGTGGAGTCAAACTAAAATGTGACTGAGGGCAGATAGTATCATATCTTGACAGCTTTGTGGATGACAGCAATAGGCAAAAAGACAGGAACTCAACTGAGTATTGAGCCATCTAAGCTACTGAAGCTTAATTATATGGAATATTTCAGGTTTGTGAAAAGTGCCGCCCCAGTCCTGCGGAGGTATGGCTTTGATGGGATGGATCTGGACTGGGAGTTTCCTGCGTACATGCCGGACTGGTATCGACCTGGAGAGAGACACGAGTTTACCTTGGTGGTACAGGTGAGGGACACAAAATCATCCAGTTTCCCACTGGCTTTCCTCCGGCACTCAACTAGTAAAAGTGGGCATATGGCTGAAAGATTGCTGAGTCCCACTATAAATCCAACCAACCAATGTCTTGTCAACTCAGCCCATAAGGGATTCAGGCATTAGCATGGTTTTCATTTGAAATAGTAGTGTTCCAGTAATGTTAACTCGATGCTCGTTGTACAAGACGACTTAGCTAGGAGTCACACGGAGCATTCATACTTCATCATTCATACTTGATACTTCAAAAAATGGACCTATGGTAAACCATTGTAGTTGTCACACGGAGCATTCATCATTCATACTTCATCATTCATGAATGTCATTCAAAA
>JAUELE010226125.1:0-12456 GCA_031471655.1 Diodora aspera | reverse complement strand
TGATTGGCGTCTGGCATGTGTGTGTGTGTGTGTGGGGGGGGGGGGGGTATACATTCGGCAAAAATCAAATGATTACCATTGAACATAATACTGCATAGTGAATAGTCAATCAAACCTGTTTATAAGTGAAAACTGTGTATGATATATACATGTACATGTTGTTATTAGTTATTATATATTGTACTGTTGTAAACTTGTTGTTTTGCCTATTTTGGAGAGCAGCTAAGAAGAAATGGGAATAAACTCAAACATTAACTGAAAATACGGTATAAGTTTGTATACCAAGCGTTAGTGGAGCTGTATTATGTTTTGACGCAGAGAACTATGGAAATGTAAAGCTCTTTAAATACGTAAGCAAGAAATATTCCAAAAGTGAGTAAGTGTGCGTGCGTGGTACGTGAGTACATATGTATGTATGCATGGGTGGATGGATGCATTATACACAAGGCAAAGGATCAAAACACTAAATCATATATACTAACGATATTGTCAAACCAACATATAATTCAACTGATCACAATCCTATTCAGGAATTGGCCAGTAGTCGCATTTGTGACAGGCGCGTTGGTTATAAGTATTGTCAGCAGAGATTCCAGCATCCGGGTACTATTTTGGTCACTACAAAGGACAGCTCCACGCCAGCATCTGTTCTGATTTGATTCATAATTAACAACAGCTACAGAAGACGAAGATGACCAGAAACCGACTGATGATGTTATGGTCTGTCTACCTTGATTGTTGTGAGTACTACCCTGACAAACTAATGTCCGGCTCATGGTCAGCTTAATCTCGATCATCATCATCATCATCATCATCATCATCATCGCAACTACCACCATAACCATCAGTCCTCATAATTAACATCGTTGTCATCATCATTATCATCACCTCCACTTCCACCACCACCAGTCATCATCATTTATCAATCATCATCATCACCATCAATCAGCATCATCATCACCGCCACAACTACCACCATAACCATAACTTATCATCATAATCATCATCTTCACATCCACCACCAGTCCCCATCTTTATAATCACCACTGCCACCACCACCATAATCATCCAACATCATGATTATCATCGTTGTCATCATAATTATAACTATCGTCTAACTATCTGTATCAATATTTCCTCCTTCTCCATCTCATCGTCATCATAACCATCATCATACATGTATGCCAAGTTTTAACACCAACTTTATTTAAACATAGCCCTTCGTTCATTTGTAACAAATGCATTACAGTTCCAGCATCAGTATTTTTCACATCAATATGAAGTATCTAGTCAAGTTTATTTTCTGTTTCTGGCTTCCCTCGTGCTCTAAATCAATCTTGCTTGAGAAATGGCTCGTTACAGTGCCCTTGCTAGTTCTCATTGAAGTACCACAGACTGCTGCCTTCGCCGAACCTCGTATTGATAAGAAACCCTAAGTTCGTATATCCAAGTTGTGCCAATGTTTGTTGAATCATTGACGTTAAGATACAAATATTTGTTCATGTTCATAACCTGCATCAGTCTATAGAAATGTATTTCATGAATGGTTTAGAGAGTTTTAATGCTATCAATATTCAAATGCTTCGTTGTATAAATATCTTCTGACCGATATTCTTTTCAGATTTCATATAATTGCAAATCACTTGGCAAGAAGCTGCGAAGAAAAACATACTTCGTCCCCAAATAATATTTCCGTCTTTCTCCGTGCTTCCATTTGGTTGCCATTGATATGGTTATCCAGTCTTATTAGAACATTCCACACAACATAATATTTTCCATTTCACGAATATTCTTTCTCGACCAATTTGTTGACAGAGGATCGAGGGGAGCATAACTGATGAGTAGCACCTCAACAACCAGGCAGCTATTTCACAACTTCATTGAGTACAGTTCAGTAAGTCCACTATTTCAAGTATTTCAAGTCAGACAAATAACTAAAGAATTCATTAGCATGGTTCCCCACCATTAGCTATATAAATAAGGGCAAACTAATTCAAGAATATATTCACCAGAAAGTCAAATGAACTAAAACACAAAACGAAAAACAAAAATAATCAATGAATGGTTATACATGTAATATATTCGTTAAATATTGTTAGCCACAATATTTTGAGGTTGATTTAGTTATTTTAACTATCATCACTAAAGTGGTATGCTATACATGGGATGTGAAGAATAAAAGCAACCAGACATAGTCTCTATATCTCCATCAGTTTGACACTTACAACCTGTAGCAGTTTCCACGAAAACGGTAATATTAATGATAGAGATTTCAAAATAGCACAAGGCACATCTTTGCGGGATGACACGGGTCTGTGCCTAGTTGTAGACACATACATCAGACAGCCTCGTCACAATCGCCGCGACAAAGTTGTGACGGTCAAACGGAGGGAGACCATTTCTCTCTCCCCCCCCCCCCCCCACACTAACTTTCGTCAGGTATGACAACTGTTGAAGCAAGATCTTAATCAAATGTCACAATATCGATTGCTATTTGATGGAGCAAAACTGTGATAAAAGTACAAAAATAAAAACCTCGTTATTGGAATATTTGCCAAGCACAGTATACGTCTTTTCTCTGAGACACTGAATCACCCTGCTTGTTCGATCAATGCCAGACATCTTGCTAGCGAAGCGCAAGTAAGTTATGGCACATAAACATACTTATTATTGGAGACGCAAAGGAAATAAATACATTTCTTCTGATTAAATACCTCAATGAATAAAAGTATGTAATTTGGGACGTATTTTGTCATTTGCAACTCCTGTACGTAAAAATCAAGATTTTGGTAACTGGCAACTGTAAAAACACGAAGCAACGAAATATACAAACCAGTGCATTGCATCATTGTTACCATTGAATTATTAAAAGATTCTAAAAGGATTTAGGCTACATGCAATATGAATTTATATAATTTACGTGCCAATATTTCTGGCAACATTAGACCATACATCGGCAAGGGTATATCGTTTGCAGATTCCCTATTTTTCAACAGGTCAGACGTGATAAGAATGGAACGCGGGCATTCATTGTGCTATGCACACGTGGCAAAGTAGTGAAAAGACACAATTAAGTGAAATATTATTTTTTGAAAATGGTCTCTTGATGACAAATGCATTGCCCTCGCAGTAGCCTGATTGACCGCTTCGCTTATAAATGTTACCATTTGACCATAGTTGGTGATCTTTCCCGTCTAACTCTGAAAAAGAGCCCCGATCAAGATTAAAAAAAATGTTATTTGTAAAAAATGCTGAAAAGTTAACAGAAAGACTGATGCCCTCATATTCGAATTCCTATTTTCTTCTTGAAACACTGGTTGCTAGTTTACTGAAAAAAGTACATTGTGACAGACAGGGTTGAAAATAAAATGGTGTTATTTCGTTTTACACCTGCTACGTATTCATGTATTTCACCTGTAAATAAGGAGAAAACCTCGCTCACCCTATCAGCCAGAGAACAGACAATCACCTAATACTGTCTTTTTAAAAGTTGCGAATAATGTTCTCAGTAAAGTTGTACCCATAAATTATACAGGGCAATTAAGATACGTGATCTACCGAAAAGGTGAACTTGCCACTTTCTATACCTGGTGTTAACAGAAAACGGTTCGTTGCAACCATAGAATCTAAAGTTTATAAACGGCGATTTGTATGAACTACGTGTCCGCATGTGGGATCCCTTGGGAGTGAGAATTCAATAGGCTTAAGACGACGATAAATGAGGCAAATAAAACAAGCGTCAACGTAACGACCTGTAAAGTCACCTCTACTTATCTACATCAAGTGGGGACATTAACCGATCAATTCCGAATCCCAAGAAGTCAGCTTCGGTTATCTCCTGTCCGAAAGAGGAGTACAAGATCACACTAGCAGTCTCCACATGAAACTATCTTATAAACAGGAAGCGCAAAAGTACGAAAAGTCAGATAACATATTTATATACTCATGGTAACAATGGTTGTCACCCCAGATATATTTTTCATATTTTTGAAAGATAGAAATATTTCTTATCTTTTATGTCCCACAGTACGTAGGGGTAGGGGTTGACAACCATTATTGCCATGAGTATATATACAAGTCTTCTGGACTGTACAATAACGCCATTTTCGTTGCAGCTACGTACTCGAAATGCTACATGGGCGTATGCAGGATACATACTTATTCCATATACTCAAGCCTGATACAAGTATGAAATAATGATGATGTCGAGTAGTTATATGACGAGGAAAGGAGATAAACAAGATGGAGAAAAGGTTCAATAGGACACTTAAGACACTATTAATACACTGTGTCAGAGCTGCCAATCTGTATACATGCTTTTGGTGTATTCCATATGATTGTATTTCATCAAATACGCCAATACCAATATTGTTTTGAAATGAAACAGTTTGAATTGTTATATTTTGTAAAAAAATACTCTATTTCATGGCAAGATACTCTTTTACAAATCATTCCGTACTCGGTTTTACACGGACATGTTGGCAGACTGCTGTTTGTTTTAACTGAACAAGAATACCAATGTCTGGACACTCCGTACAATAATAATGCGGTGTCTTGTATAGCGCTAAATCCATGCTTGTAAAGCCTGCTCAGAGCGCTTCACATTTGCTGATAATCACCTTTTCGAGCCCCCCTTCCCATTGGGTACCCATGTACTGATATACAAATTAGAGAAATTATGTGTACAAACCGGGGGCGTAGCTGGAGTATAATAACGTCTACTCACAATTCAACAGCGAGGGTTCTGGGATTGAAGGGTGAGAGAAAAATAATACAATTTCCCAGCCTGCACAATATGCCAGGGAACTGTAAGCATTAAGATTGATTTTGACAAGAAAATGAAAAACATTATGTTTACTTATTTCTCGGAGACGTCCCAAAAGAGCGCATTTTGATGACCAACTGAAGTGTACGCACGTGCATTTTGACGTAAATATAGCTATGTCTGTGAAAACTGACTTTCTATGCCAGTTCGCATCTAGTTCGGTGGGATAGCTAAGTAGGTAGAGTATCTGATAACAAATCGCATGGTCCCGGGTTTCAATCCCGCTAGAGAAGTTTCAACATCTCCATCGCAGTAACCCATAGCTGCAGACAGTGAGAATATGATGCCCTGTCTAACCATGACGTCATTGACCGACGAGTTGGACAACACTGTTTCCATATCATCACGCGTAAAGTTTCTCAGATCCTTCTCTGAAGAGGAAACTTCAAAGCTTCTCATGAAGACGTAACCAACCTCTTGTTAGCTGGACCCTATCCGGAACACAATAAACTACACGAACATATTACTGCCCGTCTTCACTGCAATAATATACAACAACTTCCTGTGAGAAGGTGTTGTGCCGAGGTCATTCAAGACAGCTATTGTCAAGTCAGTGCTGAAAGAGTAAAATCTTCACCCAGGTGTGTGTTAAAAGCTGTCGTCAGTTGTCGAATTTCTGCTTTATTTCCAAGCTAGTGGCGACAGCAGTAAATATGATACTGACTGAATACCTCCAAATATGTGTGACCCGTTTCAGTTTGCCTACCGTGCAAATCACAGCACCGAAACCGACTTAATCCACGTCGTCAGTGATCTTCGTTGTGCACTGGATGATGGTAACCCTGCTCTACGCTGTACGTGTGCTTCTAGATCTTAGCGCAGCTTTTAGTACGGTTGACCATGACCCCTTGTTTCAGTGTTGAGGACTTCCGGGTTATACCTCCAAGATCACGTACAATCGGTGTATATCAATGAAACGCAATCTTGTCTTGTTCCACTAAGGTGGGGTGTGCTCCAAGGCTCAGTTCTTGGACCTGTTCTATTCTGCGTATACACGGTTTGTAGTGGCACCAGTATGCAGATGGTACATAACTGACATGCATCTTCAAGTTAGATTCAGAAAGTGTATCCTCAGCTGCGTGTCATTTATCTATCTGCTTTAATCATGTAAAATCATGAATGTGAAAAAATGAACTGAATCTAAATGCTGAAAAAACGGACAGTTTGTTTGGCGATACACATTTTCGACGTTTACAAGCAAACAACGCTTCCATTCAACTTGGCCGTAGTCATGTAGCACGTATATCAAAAGTACAAGATCTGGGTGTGGTCCTCGTTGAACATGGAACAACTCCAGCAAGCCACAAGTGTTGATAGGCCTGGCTTTTAAGAACATCTCGAACATCAGACAGTGTCTCTCCAGTGACTCTGCAGATGCTCTAGCTGCATTTCTCATTACATCAAAATGTGATTACTGTAATAGTTTACTGTATGGCGGCACCGAGACTAAACTGCAACGTCTTCACAGATTAGAGAAAGCTTCTGTCAGAGTTTTGATAAAGACCGGAGTTCAAGAACACATCACTCCTGTGCTATGTAATCTTCATTGGTTACAAATCGAACAGAGAATAGATTACAAAATATTGTGTCTAGTTTACAAATGTATCAGTGAAGAAACACAAGAATATTTGTGCAAGCTAATTTCTCTGTATGCACTACCAAGGGCATATCAGTTGGAAAAACTTTAGTTGAATATTCCAACGCTACGGTTAAAACAAACCGTTCTGGAATGCCATTTCCCTCAACGTAAAGTCACCAGACTCCATGAATGCTTTCAAAAGGAATCTTAAAGCTGGATACGTTACCAAACTCAAACGAGGTGTTTCCCTTTAAAACAAACAACTTATGAAACGATTAATATACATACAATTTTGTACCGACACAAACGATATACTAAGTTTGTCAGTTTTACAGCGTCGTGAATATTCTAGTTTATTTTGGGAACCCGAGTCACAAAATAAATAAAAAGCTTTTCGAACTTTCCGACTAATTTTCGTAAACCTTCAGAAACCCTCTTTTTATAACAAAATATCTTTGGCAAATATAACGATGGCATTCTGGACCATCAACGACACATTATCAAACACAAGTCATACTGACTCCATTTTGTGACTACAGTCAAAAACTAACACACATTTGGTGACGTCATCAGACTAGGCTTAGCCACCACTGAACATTCACTATGTTTTACAACGTAGCGAGTGCGGAATTGTGGTCCGGAACCGGGTTATGACGTCATTAGAATGTGCGTGTCTATGCGAGATCTGTTTATTGCCCTTAGTCATCCTGAGGAAGCCACTAAATCTGCGTGACATAAAATAGAATCGGGAAATGTGTCGTACAGAACGAATCGAAGCATAGAAAAAAACATACTTTAAACACGATGCAACTTTGATTATGTCCCTTTAATATTTCTTTGGTCGTAGACCCGGACGTTTTCACTGATATGCACACGAAAAACTCAACTTCTGCTGATTATTTCAAGTTGAATAAATAAAATCTATTTCATCAGCAATGAAATGGAAAAACTGAAAAAAAACTGATTTAATTATTCCATTGATTAAATAATCAAATGTCATTCCTCCCTGAAAAGGTTGTATTTCAAAATTCAAAATTAGACGTTTTGGTTGTGACTTCAGTGTTACTTCACACTCGTTGAGTATAACAGATTCAAACGCCCGAACTATGAAAAGTTCGTTTCTGGACACGTTAACCGTTGGGACGTTGATGAAAGCATTCTACATCACCAGACCCTGTCCAATATATTATTCAATCCCCCATCTATTGTGGAATAAGATAATGTGTACACAGCACAGACGGGAGTTAACAAAACTGACTTTCACGACAACCATGCCACCACGTGGAATCCTGCACTAATCTATATCCAGAAATAATAAGACGAAATGTGAAAAACGGTATCAAGGGATATCGCGAAAATTGGAACAACGCGCAGTGCCATTACTTTATATGCTTGTGGGAGTTTCACACATTGATCGTAGTCCTGAAAGTCAGCACCGTAACATTTCAATGGCAACAAAATTAAATTTACTGTTTGCAGGAGTTATCCAAACAGAGCATTTGGGTACAGTGTTAAATGTATCGATGATGGTATGCTGGCCGTAAAGAAGAATAAAAAATGAAATATTATCTGTTTATTAAATGTTATTTTAGTTGTATCCCTTTGCTTTTAATACTGGTTAATACCTATGTCATTTCATCAAAACAAAGGTATGACAACAATGTATATACTCCGGGGCGGATCCAGGAGTTTGGAAAGGAAGGGGTCCAACTTGAAAGGGGAGAGGGTCCAACATGCAAAATTTCAGTCCAATCAGGGGTTCGAGGACTCTTTTCTGTACAATTTTCCATATTTGATTTTCAAAAAAGGGGGAGGGGAGTCCGGACTCCCTGGTTCCACCACTGTATACTGGTGGGAGCAAATGAGATACACACGAAGTATTATGCAATACTGACAATGGGCTTTGAACATTTCGGATATAATTTTTTAATCAGTAATTACTGCCAATATCTTGTGTGTCTTCATATCTTCAGATGGCACCTTAACATCAACTTGGAACACTTAATATGATATCTAATTAATATGTTTCCAACGAAGCGTTCTCTATTTCTTGTTATAGTATGATTTTATCAGTCACAGTTAAATGTCATTTTAATTGGCAATCACGTAAATGGTATCATAAAATTGAACAGAACATAAAATAATGTGTAACGTTTCGCTAATGATACAAGCCGGTCACGCACAAATGGAAAAGTGCAATCCCTTACCAGTTAGCGACCACTCTAACCCGACCTTCAACCTCTCTACTTAGGACTTAATCACCCCTGAAAGCATTACCCAATAAATAATCTAATGTATACTTCGATCAGGATGCAGAGAAGCGTCCGGGACATATAACACTTATCTTGTGTTTGAGGCCGTAACGGTTACAGCATCGCGTCAGAGTGAAAGGCCAGACTTAGGAGAATTCTATTGGAGATGGATGACCATGGATGACCCCATCTACGAACGTTTATCCATTTATCTACAAGCACAAGGGGTCGTTCCCGGCGTAACCAATTTGTATTTAAGCAAATCAATTATTCGGTGAACAGTTTCTGTGCGTGATTGTCAGATAAGCCAGCCAGTCACAGAGAGAACCCCCTGAGCCAGCACATCATACACGCCGACTCTCAGCAAACAGATTGCAGAAACAGAGACTCTTCGGAACAACTGCAGGAAGCCGCCGTAAAGAGAGTAGTCAAGAGCTACTGAAATTTGCCTACGTCAACATATTTAATTCACAAAATGTGTCCAGAACAATATTTAGTTATGTTTTTATGACGATGACTAGGAATGTCAGAAGGTTCATTGAATATGTTTTTGCCAATATACACACAGTGTATCCATAGAGGTTTAATATACTGATGAATTAAGCAATAGTTACTGGCACATTTCAGACAAGATGAAGAAAACAGCATTTTTCTAATGGTATCAGGTCTAGCATATAAGTCTCACAGAAAACACAATTTTATTTGTTTTTCTTCAGTCAACGTATTTTGAGATATAATAGAAATTCACTTTTATAATTAAAAAAGAGGAAATACAGTCAGTCAGATATAGTTCTGGCACTGTAAGGTATGCAGTTGAAATGCTGTAATGAGATAGATATTCTTATTTCCTCCTATGATTGAAGATGACAACATTTTACAAATACACATTGATCTATGGAATCAGGTTTTAAAGTATTTACATTAGGCACATCGTTTCAATAGTCTACTGAATGTATGAATGGTATTTCAAATAATTAACATAGCTTTACACCATACTTCATAATCTAATAATTCAGTCTGCTGTAGGTAAACTACCGAGTATAAAGGATAAAAGACATCTTCATTCCGCAGACAGTCAGTCATATATGTTTCTGGCAATTTAAGGTGTGCAGTTGAAATGCTGCAATGCCTTCTTATATTCCCTCTCACTTGTATCTTGTATAACTGTATCATTGTGAGTGTGTTCATTGACATGAAATGGGTGTGAGCGCCTGGATGTGGTATAACTACAATTACATGTAAATGATTCACCAAGAAAAGCACACTAAGGAAATAGGACTTGTTCAGAACTAAAACATATTGCACTTAATAAAACATATGACCATTACCAGGAGCGTCTGACTGTACACCAATATCATTATGCAGTACACATGGGAACATGTTTTTAACCGGTACGTGTTCGCAGGGGCGTCCGCAGACTATTTCAGAGAGGGGTTACATACTAGTATACTGAAACCCAATATTGATAATAATAATAATAATAATAATAATAATAATAATAATCGAAATTTGTATGGCGCCATATATGATTTACAACTACATCACTCTAAGGCGCTTCACACAAACAGTCACAGAGTCCTCGGAGGATAAGCACAAACAAAGAGATACGACATTTTTAAGAGGGACGTAGGAACCTAAGACGTGGAGTTTCTAAGGCTAGATGGTAAACTGTTCCACAGAGCTGTTTATCTTGTTGTAACATCTGTCATTCTGTTTGAGTGACTCGTGATCCGATGATGGTTAGGTCACGGGTTCGATCCTAACTAGCGGCGCCGAGTTGTACCCTTAACTTAACTCCAACCGGCCCAGCTGAAAATGGGTATTGACCCTGCACAGCAGCGATAACCATCCGTAAGGGTAGACAACGAATTTCCAGTATATACATTGATAATAAAGTGTTATTATTGTATAATTATATATTACAGTTCGTGTTTTGGGTACAGTTATCAGGAATGCTGATTGCGATGGAAGAGATCATGGTGGTTGGTGTGGAGTGATGAGCTCCTGGTCGTATCATGGAGCAGTGTCGCGCAGAGCCTTGTATGTGTACACCAGGATCGTGTGCTGGCATCAGAGATGCACAGGCAGCCAGACCAATGTCTTCAGAGTAGGCGTCATGTGGTCACGTTTCCGTGAGCGAGTAATGAGTCTTGCTGCACTATTCTGTACTATTTGTAGACTACCGATGTCAGTAGTCACGTGATGAAGAAAGCAGATAGAGAAAAGATTCAGTGAAACATTTAAAACAATATTACCACATTGTTTTTTTTTCTTGAACAAAAACACAAATGTCCATATACAATTATAATTATTGTTCCCATAGCTTTTCCTTCAAATTAACACAAGAAAAGAAGTGCTCACAGCTTAGTTTCAAAAAGAAAGAACTGGTTTTCAACAACAGGTTTAGACAATTGGTCTAGTTTCCGCAAACGAAGCGCAAAACCCCACTTCCTGTGCAGTTTAATCAATAGCGAGACAATGACGAAACCATCAATCACTCCCTAAGTGGGGCTAATTAGCTATTTCCATGCTTGCGCTGCTGTTGTATGTATCTGTCACCAGAGATTCACTAGTTTCCTTTCTGATGACACGGCAACATTACTACACTCCAACTTTAGATATCTTTAACTAAATATCTGTATGATACTGCAGTGAGTTCAATGTCTTCGTATCATTACGTTAACTATATGTATCAATCACACGAAATTCGATAGTTTTGCATGACCAAGCAACATAAAAAACCTTCAACATTTAAATATAACTGAAATAAATGTTTGTAATAATATTGCATTGAGTCTCTCATGTAAATGTCATTTAATAAATATCTGCAAAAATGTTGCAGTGAGTACATTGCCTTTGTATGATTACGTTAACATGAAATAGAGATATTTTTGATGATTCTGCATCTGATGAGTGCAGTGGTCATCGTCGTTTACGCCGGACGAAGAACAAACGCAAACATTATGGTTGTTGAAACAATCTGTACCAACATTGCAGTGAATCCCCTAGTCTTGGGATAACTTGTTGAATCAGTCATCAGGAAAACTTTTGATGGCTCAGCATCATTATAAACCTCGAATATCTTTAGAAATATATGTAAGCAAATTCCTGTGAGTCTGAAGTCTTTAGTAATTACGTTTATGTGTCTGTCAAGGAAATTCAGGAGTTTTTGATGATCCAGTGACATTACATCACTCAGCAATGACAAGTCGCTAAAATATGGGTTACGGTAACAGGATATGGAGTAGTAAATAATGACTAGATACTGATGGAAATTAACCAAAAGCAAAAGGTGGCCTTTTACGAAACGCTCTGGGCTAAGAAGCTCGTTTCTGTTCCATGTACCACCTTGCTCTGATTAAGATGCTTACTTATTTCAGTCATGCCTGCGGACGTGGGAATCAATACATAAACCATCATGGCAGTTTGAAAATTAACTTTTTGAAGAAGCAATTTGTTCGGAAAGTGTGTAATGTTATAAAACAAAACTTTGATAAACAACAGTGTTCTTCGGTTTTGAATAATGAAAATGGTTTCAACGCATATTTATGAGACACCGTTCAGAATTCCTTTAAAACACTTCTTTAAGAAGTACTTGATTATGCAGAAGGTAGTGCCTAAGACTCATCAACAACGGACTTTAAACGTTGTTTGACATCCTTTAACAGATTGTTTTGATAGAGTATTTAACCATACTCAGCAGAACAGTCAAATCGGTAACGCTGTACATATACTGACGTCCAAAAGAAAGTATACCAAATGATTTCAATTATTTTCCCTTACGTCTTTATGCCATAGTT
>JAUELE010226114.1:0-12456 GCA_031471655.1 Diodora aspera | reverse complement strand
ACTGTAGTCTGCTTCATAAAATACAATAAACACAGAAAATGTTCAATGTTTTTTTCTCACTTTACCTGTAAAAGTGCGTTTTAATAACCACTTTCGTTCTACTTTTGACAGGCCAAGTTAGGCGAAGTTTAGTTATTCTGTTATATACTATTTATGTTGCCTAGATTTTGATACACGTGAAATAAGGCGGAAATTTCATTTTTCACGGATTACCGACAGTACTTTAGTATACATGTTTTCCATCTCGCGCAAACTGATACTCACCCTATAGTCAGCAGCAAATCTGGTCACCATCTCAAACAGATCACGTGGTTCAATATCTTCTTCTTCTCCCAACAGAGTGCAGACATCTTTGTATTTCACTGTCATATCAAAGAGTTCCTTCACAATCTGTGCATGTGCTGTTGGAGCTTCACTCAAGAAATCGTGAAAAACTGGTTAAGGAAGTTTGTATATTGCTTGGTTTGACGGTACAAAACCAGAAAAGAAGAGTGGTACATCCTTTAATCCAAACAGAAAAATGACATGTCAGCGAATGAATTTGAGATCGAATCAAAAGCCGTCCATTCAACATTACTTCGCCCAGCATCTTGCCCCACTCAACAATATAACCAAGATTAAAGGATATTTGAAGTGACCGAATATTAGGGTACTGTTGGGCTTCCACGTGAAGAATCTTGATGCCATTCTTAAGATACTCAGTCTGTTTTTGCATCACAGAGACTGATACTGAAATGATAATGCAAGAATCATATCATACATTCACTTCAATCTCTTCATGTGATAGTCCCCTTGCTATGATAGTGCAATGGGTGCAGTTTAGATATTCGTCTTCTACCCTTATCAAAACTGAATACAGTGTAGTCACAAGCAGCTGCACGAAAGATTCTGTTGTCTTACTATTAGAACCAAGAAATGTGAGGAAGAGTTGAATTATAAGGTAGCTAAAGTCGTAGGGATAGTTTGAGAATGAGTTCTACATAATGTAGCATTAGTAGCAGCATATAAACCTACTAAAGTAAGGACACAACAATGATTGTCCAATGGGATTGAAATATTAAATTATTGGTCAGATTGATGTCTCGCATTTACAAGGCTGCATCTTCAGTCGTTGACGTAACCTGTGAAATGAAAGACCCCAATTGCCAGAGGGATCTACAGCCAGGCACATCTAACAAAACAGAAGGATCTGTTGTGCCAGATGTGCCTAGCTGTAAATCCATCTGTTGTGCCAGATGTTCCTGGCTGTAGATCCCACTGTTGTGCCAGATGTTCCTGGTTGTAGATCCACAACAGAAGGATCTGCAGCCAGGAACATCTAGCACAACAGAGGGGTCTAAAGCCAGGAACATCTGGCACAACAGAGGGATCTACAGTCAGGCACATCTGACAAAACAGAAGAATCTACAGCCAGGCACATCGGGCACAATAGAGGGATCTAAAGCCAGGAACATCTGGCACAGTGGAAGGAGATAGAAGCCAAATTTGTCCATTAAGTGCGGAATGCATTTCCTAAGCTTTCAAGATTGTTAGATGTTATCAACAGTTAGGCCTGGTTCAGCAGTTAGTATACCCAGCCTGTTTGACTAGATTTTTCGTTCATAAATCAGCATGTTCCTCTGGCTCAACACAAGACCTAAGCTAGGTATCAGTCATTTCTATCAAGTGATTTAATTAAGGCTTGAACAGATCATCTAGTTGTGTTTATTCTGTGCAACATCATGTGTCACTTCAAGGATTAGTGTTTGCAGAGACTTCTGGCTTTACCTGTAGGTGGAATATTAGCCGGTACATCGTGATGCCAACCCTTCACCTCTGGGTAATGGACGCCGACCTGAGAAACAAGGTAATCTAGCACGGTTTGGGTGTGGTCATTCGAACTTACATGACTCCTGGAAAGCTGTAAACAAGAAACACAGCAATGAATATGCATTGCATTTTTGGCCCTATTTTCCGCCTGTTTTGTAGAACTGGATTTTTACAACATTACCATCACGCTAACTGATCACTACCATAGTTAATAACAATATGTGTCTGTCACCAAGCGTATTCTTTTGACTCGGTCGTATTCAAAACATCCCTGAACTTCCTTTGGTGGTTATTCTGGTAGATAATCCCGGAAGCAAAGGGAGCCGTACATCTCGCGTTCTAATTGTTTTCAAACTATCACCAAGGTTTAAGACCTCTTTACAGCATAGGTCACAAGCCCACTTAAGAAACTTATTGAAGATCCAGAAGACAACAATGCAACATGCACAACAGTGCCCTCCAACTTACTGACTCCAGATAGGACATTTTAAACCCCTTTTCAGAATCTTTGGTCTGTGTATTCATCCGTGAGCCAAACTCTAGTATGATCTGGAAAAAAAGAAACATTACCTGCAAGCTTTCATTTCATATCAGACATGAAACAGATCTGAAGGTGTACCTTAATTCCATATAGAGATAGTGTTGGAAAAATACACAATGTACATGTTAAATCTAAAATATAGGAAACAATGTAAGCCACATAAGACAGAGCCAGTAGTAATTCTACTGATACTCTTGTATTGACATTTCTGCTTAACTGGCTCAAAATCTGATGAGGCAACTGCCTCTTTTGTTTCAGCCTGGACACAGCATTGTACGATGTATTACTTTGAAACAAGTATAGGTTATTTGATGCAAGAAATGCCTAGGTCTCACCTCAAACAACTGCTTCGTTTTAGGACTGAACAGCATGCTTTCTGATGCCCGGTTCACATGACTGATTTTCTGATAATAAAATGTATTCATATTCATGGCTTGGCAAAATATGAATGAATGGATACTTTCCAGATACATTGTGTTTCACCCATGATATTGTTACAGGAATGTGTTCTGATGTATTCCAGAGCGATAACATATAGGCCTACACAGTTTCTACATTTCTAACATCCTCCATTGGTCAAGCTTGTCCACACTAAGGCAACTGCTACTACAGCTGAGCTTCTAGCATTTCACATAATAAGATCTGTTGTTGACATGGTTGTCTTATAGTATTTTGTAAGGTAAGCACCATCAACATTTGTGATAGCCGATATCCCTGCTGCACACCTATACATTATGGGAACCACAAAAAAACGAAAGTTTTTGAAAATTATGTCGAAACTTGTTAAACTGTGTGAAAGTATAATAGAATTCATATACATACTGCCTTTTTCTTAACAAACTGCCCCTTACGTAAGTTTCAGTTTGATTTCTCTACCTTTCCGAAAACACCGCATCTCAAAAACAATACCAAAACACACCATGAGAACATGAAACATGCGGTTGGCGTGAAAACAAATGCACATGTCTTGGTTGACTGTAAGGGGTCTTCCAACATTACAACCATTTATCGGCTGCAATGACGTTTTGCCACTACTCACAGCACTGCTGACCTTCCCAGAAGTGGTCGGCCGAGAGTGACCACACCGCGGCAGGACAGACAACTCCATCGGCAGCACCGGCGCGATCCATTCTTCTGTGCCAACGACAAAGCACACCAGACCATTGGAGTCTACAACTGGCCCATAAGTGGTGACACTGTAAGACGATGACTCCGTTACAACCAGCTGAACTGCCGTTCTCTTGCCCGTCAACCAATTTTGACTCCCCGTCCGTTTCCAGTTGGCAACAAGACACCACAATTGGCGCCACCAACGGTGGATACGTGTGATTTTCTCAGATGAGAGTTGTTTCTGTATTTCTCATGCTGATGGACGAGTCTGAATAAGGAGAAGACGTGGATAACCTTTTGCAGATCACAGTGTCATGGAAAGGAAGACGTGGGATGGAGCGAGTGTCATGATGTGAGCACATATTGCCTTAAATCAAAGAATTGGCCCAGTGGTCTTTCAGAATATTGGGCCTGGAAGGGATATGGGTGTAACAGCTCAGCGCTACATTGACCTGTATCTACGACCCCATGTTGTGGCCTTTTTCGCTAGGCATCGGCAACACACGCTCCAGCAGGACAATGTGAGACCACACACTGCTGGGGCTACACTATAGTTTTTGCAGCAGCACAACATTGCAGTTTTGCCGCGGCCATCCATGAGTCCCGATTTAAACCCGATTGAACAGTTCTTGGACGTTCTTCAAGAATGACTTGATCAAGTGCGTTCAAGGCCAACAACGGCAGCTGAACTTCAGGCAGCTATAGTCGAGGGGTTCCCACGCATCCCATTGGCATTCATCAACCGTCTGATCCAATCGTTGTACATGAGGTGTGTTGCTGTTGGGAATGGAAATGGTGCACATACATGGTACTGGTACTCCTTAATGCGGACGGATTATCAGCTCATATTAACATTTTTCAGACTCGTGGTTAAACAATTTCACGAAAATCTGATCTCAAAATGTTGGCATCAACATATATGCATACCCTGTACAAACGTCCCAGAATACACATCTTGTACACATTTATCTGGACTTGCGTTTGTTTTGCGGTTCAGTATATGTGTGATACCTACTGTTTTGAGCTCCTGGATTCTAGTGTTGAAGTGATTCATAAATCCCATTAACTTCAGTCGGTCCTCACACTCAGCAATGCTTTGCAACTGTGAACATCATATTTACTCTCATTTAATGACAAACGCGTTCACTCATCACACTGTACAGTAGCCAAATCTGAATTCATATAATTGGCTGACAGCTCTGTCATCAACATTTCGAAACTAAGGTTTTAGATTTCATTAGCGTGAACATTTCAGTATTTCTTCAATAATATGTAATGACTTATATGTTATGAACACACAGAGCTTCGCTGAAACTACAACCAGCCGTAATATAAATGTTTCTATTGCAGCACTTGACACAGAACTGTCTGAATGTTCTGAATTTAAAGAATGTAGAGTAATACTCCTGAAGTTACCACAAACAGAGGTTTTATTTCAATATGCCCAAGACAACTTAATACCTTCATTGAAAGAGTCTTGACGCCAGTGATCTGAAGGTTGTGTTCAGATGTAAAACCAGTCTGTACATCCTGTCAATGTAATACAAGATTCACATGTTAATATATCAAATACATTACTTAAAAACAAATATGGATATAGACAAATGTATCATATACAGAGGATTTCTTATTGTAACTGCATATCAGTTACAATATTACTGTGCTGTCTGATATCATGTACTTTAAAATAATCATCTTCTTTTGAGGAATAACACACATGCAGATGTAAATATATGGTATCACGGGGCAAGCGCATGTCATCAACTGACAACGATGCAGTTATATACACCTGACCTGCTTGCTCATAGAGAGTAGCTGAAGCAGAACATCTGGAGCATCTCCTGTAAGGCCGGCGGTGTCGTATGTCAAAATGCAGCGCTTGATTTCAGGAAATGTGTAGCTAGTATTTGGTACTCCTGCAAACAGAAATACTTCATTAAAATAAGTGTATCCCAGGAAAAGCCACTTGATTATGCCCAATTTATAAGTTTTCATCAACCTAACTGATAATGTTTTATATTTAGTGATAACTCACAACATAGCTTTCCTGTAAACATAATGTGTACGCTTAACTTAGTAAACTACAGTGAGTCATACATTTCATTATATTATATGGTATATTTTTTGAGTCAATATTTCTCCGATAAATGGTTAAAATAGCAGAACTGCAACACATCTTCAGATACTGAAAATCACGAGGACAGCTAGAGACACTGACCTTCAAACACTCTAACTTCATCTACCATACTTTTATCTGCCAGGGAGAGTCGATGTCCAATCTGACACAAGTTGTATCTTTCTTCTGACCAGCTCTGACAGACACAAACCCAGATATATTTTCATCTTGCACAAGCGATAGTTTTGCAATTAAATTAATTTCTATCAAATAAATCAAATCAACAGTTTTAAGAATAACAAAAGAAAGATCAGAGACGCTTTTACACAACAATTAGAATATATTTCTCTCAGTGAACAGATTTAGTACAAAGAAATTTGGTAAAAATTCAAAATATCTAAAAGTAGCATTGTTAAATATATTTTACTGAAGTGATCAACAAACCGAATGTAGTTTTACCTGTTGGACCACACCTGTGTACCCATGTGACGCTGTGATGGCAAAATCTGCACTTCCTTCTACTTCATTCAAATTGGGCACGGATTTACCTGCGAGAAGAAAATACCGAGTATACAACGTAGTTTAATGCATTGCCTTAACTGATCCGACTTGTAAAGTGCAGCTTCTCGATAATAGGCACTTATATATATCATAACATTATATAGCTGTGACCCCGATTGTTGGGTTTCTGTCTCATTAATTACAGCATCATTTTAGATGTGTATTTGGACATTTTGCTGAAGACAATCCTGGTTAGCCTAAGATAGGGGCGTGCCCACTTTTTTGATCTGCGCCTGGATACCAGTCAAGATGTGTCCTTGCAAGAAGACGACATCGGACTGTGCGATCACGAATGGAGGTCCTTTTGTTCTTCTCATTGGCATTGGTAGACTCTCAGTCTGCAGTGCAGAGTCCTGTCCAAGATGGCTGACGACCACCTGTTAGTCTAAGTTCCTGGTCAGAAAGTTTTGTGTCAGTTGATTCAGCTTAAACCAAGGTATCCTCTCCATTATGATAAAAATATGCTGGTGCTTATGGGGAACCTAATGAACCTATGAATATCCATCAAAAGAGCTACATCAAGCATGGTGTCTCAGTCATCACAAACCAAAGATGTTTCTTTAGAATTTGGTATCCATTTATTTCTTCAGAAGTCAACCATTTGAGGCATGATTAATAAGTTGTAAGACAAACCCGTCTAAGTCTAGTTGAGCCTCGTAAAAAGGCCAACACTAAGGAGCTGATATCTCAACAACATTTTTGTTAGCACCAATGGCTCTGAGCACAACTGGTTGGAATGACTTACTGGAGATGCTTTGTAATCTTGTCGAATCTTGTGAACTGACTTGAGGTTGTCCATGGACAACTGCATAGTTGACCTGCTCATATCTTCGCTCATGTGATGAACGAAAATCCAGCTGTAGGTAAAACATAACACGTGTGAGTTAAACTCACTGAGCACACACGTGCCACAGGACCGGATCCGGATCCCCTTCCTCCCCTTTAGCTCGCCCTTTTAAAATTTGTTTTGCTATGTAAGCATCAAATTAACCCGAAAAATATTATGAAAATTCACAAAATTAGCTGAATATGCACCATTTTTCATGTTAATGTTGTTTTCATTTTCCTGAGGAGCTTTCTACCGGTCCCCTCTGGAAAGTGGTATCTTTCATCAACCATATATTATGTTGTGGTCCCTCATCATACTAACATAACAGTCTGTACATAGCTTACTGTAGATTTACTAACATAAGGAACATAAATCCTTGGCACATGGTCACCGACCACATCAATAATGTCTGTCCGATTCGTGTCGTTATAATATCTCAAAGACACGGTGATTTTATTTACATATCTACATATAAGGTAAATTAATGCTTACCCTAAATTTTCTCAGCAGATTGTCAACCTGATAAACAAAGGAATACGATATGAAACCCCAAATAGAACACAGTTAGTAAAGGATAACAACAATCTCAAGTATGAATTTATGAGTAGCCTAGAGTCTTTCTTTATGTAATTCATTATACACCAGAAACAAATGAATAAGATTTTAAAAAGCCTGCACTAACAACTTTAATTATATAAAATCACACTCCAAACCAACAGTAATTACACTTCAGTTACTAACATTGATAAATCTTGATCGCCAGTCTTCTATTTCCCTCCGCAAATCGTCAAACTCCAGACCATCCCCAGAACAGTTCTGCAACAGAAAAACGGGGCTCTACACATTTAATTTTGTGTTGTCAGTGCAGGGCGATAACGCCTTCAAGGGGCGGAGGGTCATCTCCCCTAAGTTTTCCCCAAATAACTGTAAACAGAATGTCAACATCAACGATATATCTTCCGATAAAAGATGTTTCATTAGACTACCAGTGAGCATGTAATGTGACCATGTGCTACTAAGTGATCTTGTAGCTTCTAGTTTTTCAAGACAAGGCTTGCTATGTCATTGCAGTGTCAGATGGTTCCGATAAAGTATCACAAATAACGCTGACACAGAAACGTGCATTTTTCTAATCAGTTATTTGCCACGAATCAAATTATACCTGTTCCAACTGCCTCATGTCCAGCCCTGCCATGCGAAGCTCCTCCTGCAGATACACCCTTAGACTGCCCGAGCTGGGACAGTTCACCAGAGTATTCAAGAACCTCAAGCAGGCAACCTGGAATATCATTTGTGTCCGATCAGCGTACAGGACCAAACTAAATACATTGATGGAAGTTCGTGTTTTCATTCATTAATGTTCACATGTTTTATCCTGAGCTTTTTAAATAATTGTAATTAAAAATAATAAAGTAGATGCCATCAACAAACCTGGAAAAGTATCTGTCCTGGTCCGGCAGAGGACAGCATGCTGACAAGAAGCTTGAAGCGCACGGACTCCCCCAACTTTAGTCTCATGTAAGTGAATGTGTCAAAGACCTTGTCAAATCCACCACGCACAGCAAGGCATACGGTGAGTATCTGATTACAAAATGTGACAGATTGGCTGTGAGTTTACACACTTGAATTTGCATTAAAATCACCGATGTTTGTATCATTCAATTAAGATTTGAATTATGAATAAATGAATCAAAACTACAGAAATTATTTGAATATTCAGAAATACAGTTGAAGCTTTAAAGAATCCATATTTGAATTGAGGGAATTTCAATGTTTATAAGTAAGCAAACTCATTTGACGTGAGTACTGCTGTCAGCATTACCAGTTGATTGCTGTTTGTAAGTATATAACACGTGTCCACTAATTCCCTCTCAACAGTAGAATGACTCCTAGTTTGGGTTTGCTGAGGACATCATGGAGCATCAGTTTAGGAACAGACTCAGTTGACTTTTTGATTGTCCCCACTGTATGGAGCATAGACGTACGAGCAGGGTTGCAGCAGATTCTGGTAAAATACCTCAGAATTCGGGGAACAGCAGAGTGTCAACGGTTTTATTTCATGAGGGTCATTTTTCGGGGAAGAAAGTCACTGCCCCACAACTCACCACAAGCCTATGAAGTCCATTGAGTTAAGGTTACATTGTACCTATTTTCACAAAATGACCGATGTAATTTCTTGTGCACCCCTGTCAGTGTTTCCAGCTCAGCTTACCTCCAGTGCAGTTATCCTCGACTTGATACTACTGCCGAACAGACTCCACAACACCGTCTCCAGGTTGGAGAAGTTTACAAGAAGCTGTTCCTTAGCCAACTGCGTATGTACAGATGATAATTACAAAGTCAATTGTCTTTTGAATTGTGACTGTCAACATTGGTAAAGGTATGCCCAAAGATAAAGAGTGTTATGTAAAGCGGTACTCAGGTTCTAGGAGACATATTGCATTAGTTTCTCGTTGGGATTAGACCGAACTCGTCACCGCTAATTAAGCTAGAGGGCAGACAAGAACGATGTTATTATAGAAAATATATTAAATATATTAACTTGCAGCTCCTATCTGTAGTACATGTATTACAAATGTTCATTGCGTGCGTGCTGTCTAATGACGGTAGCGTGTGTGCTGCCAGTAAACTGTGACGACATATAATTCCTCAAAACAACAAACGAATATAACAATTATTAATACAAACACCGAATGTGCAAACGAAAATAAATTATAAGTAATTGTATTCTTCAACGTTGATGTAACCGATGGCGACCAGTTCGGTGTACCCCTGTTTATGTCATGGGATATTTCGTACTAGAAAAGAAGTTTACCTTCAGTCTGAGGGTAAACTTGATACACAGGAGGCAATCATTTTCATCGGTCTGAAAATACAGAAGATAATACAGTATTAGTGTACAACTCCATTCTCAGCATTAAGTACAGTGTACAGACCATTATTGTTCATATATGTTGCAGTATATTATTTTAAACAGAGATGTTTGTCAGTTTTCAATTTGTCTTTCTGCAGAAAATGTCATTTTGGTTGCACACGATTATTTGAACATACATGAATGGTCAGCTGTGATGACAAGTCAACCTACCATACTTCTCTTGTACTCCTCTATGTTGGAGTGTCTACTAGACACGGACGCAGACTTTTGTTTCCCATAGGAGCTGTTCTGTAGACGTTGTAGCAATCTCAGGAGTAATGACAGACCATCATGCTTTTCACTGATGAACTCGTACAGAAAACTGAAACCCCAAAATAAATTAAATGATTCCACAATGTAAACAGTAAATAATATTCCACTATATTGCCAGTATAAAACCAGCGTGAAAGAAATGTATGCCACTAAGGTTTAAAATGTATGTTTATGTTGACTGCACAGGGCAGACAGCTGTATATGTAACGAGCAATCTTGATCGTTTAAGTACCATACAAAGTCTATTGCCTTAGTACGGCCAGATCACTTGACAGGTAGTGATTGAAGCCTAATTTCACGGAGATACATCAAGAACAATTTACAGCAATAATACCACGGAAAAGCCACTTCGCACTTCTGTAAGGATCAATGTTGACATATCATTGTTGACAAGACTGATACGGGTATAATCTGTGGTCATTATCTTTAAGACACTATTTGTATATCACGTTGATCAGATTTTGTGACCATGTCTGAACAAAAAAAATACAATGTTTTACTGGGTGCTCGACACGGCTCTTGTCTTCCTGTTGTAGTTCCAAAGTTGTCATCTCTTTGAAACAAACGGATGTTCCAAAGAGATGTTGGGGATGCAAGGGTCACATCTCCATACTGGATAGATTACAGAAAGGCGTATGAGTCTGTACTTCATGAATGGATCCCTAAGGCCACTAAAATGTAATGGCCTTCCTGGGCGAGTCATGGTCTTTTGAGTGACTGCTTATCCCAATTTGAGAAGTACTCATAAGGGAAGGTTATGACTTTGGGAGGAAAATATGTCCAAGCGACTCATTTAGTCCTTTACTTGCTGATTGTCTATCAACCCACTGAATTCGGGGTGTTTTAGCGAGAGGAGGGCTACTATCATAGCCAGCTACAGCACAAGTCCCCCACACACCTTTCTCGCCTTTTTGACAGATGGATGACCTTGAGCTTATCGCCAAAAGAGTTGATGATCTAAAACATTTTACTGTTTTTTTCTTGTCGAGTCTTTTCTCCGGAATTTGAATTCGTAAGGTGCGTCACGTTACATTTGAAACGGGAAATGTTCAAGACAGTGGTGACGGATCTGTTGTATTAGAAGAGGGGAGAATTATTCAACATCTTGTTTAATGTCAAACATATACGTACTGGGGAATGCCAACGAAATATCGGCTACAGAATACCCACGGCAAGGGCAAACTGAGTATAAGTGTCGTCTTAAAAACGGTTTTAAACTCGGAGCTGATCATGAATACTTGAATAAAATGTAATTTGGATTTCCCTCCATGCAGCTCGCAGATGCCAGTGGGTTCGTTCCAGCGTCAAGAGTAGTTTTGACAAAAGGAAATCTTAGCCACTTTCTATGACTGCAAATGTCCTTTTGACAAAATGATGCTGTAAATAGACCATACGTTCGACAAAATACTTTCCTTAACGAAGATCGATTTCCAATGTACAGTATTCAACCAAACATTCAGCCTTTGCAAACTATGGTTATGTGTAGCCGTTCTTGGTTCTAGTTTGTGTCAGTTTGTGATAAAATGTCCTTTTTCATTTCAAATCGTTATATGCTCCATTTAGTTTCCTTGCATTCTTGCTGCAAGCACCCTTCAATGCGTCATTGCTCCATGTGTTCCACGTGATTTTTGTTGGTCCAACACACGACCCACGGGATGTGAAGTAAAGTGGGGAACCGTGTAAAGGAAACCTCCGATTATTGGATATGGCACATACATTCCGCTACACGGCACTTATCTCCCTTCCATAGTAACCAGCAATTTATTGCAGCAACAACACTGAAGACAACTGGATATGAAACATAAAATATATGATTGATTTCCATTTCATCGAGATCATGTGTACTGGCTTTGATGTGAGTAACTGGAGCGCGACAAGGGAACTGATCATGTGGAAAGTCAACCACAGCGGTGTACAAAACAAAAACTAATGCGTTATGAGGCTACGCGCTCAAACCAAGGTGGTATATTTGAACAGGACAAGTCAAACAAAACATGGACGTGATGGAACAGAAAACTAACGACAGTTGAAGATCAATGATTGGCAGGAGCCTTGGCTGCTGAAGGTCTTTGATTTCTTTTCAAACACAGCAGTTTATGAACAGAGCTTGGTTCCAGACAGTCACCTAGAGTGCGCGGGGGTGGAGACTGCACCGGGTGACACCAAATGACCGTCTCTAAACGTTTGATAATTTAAGATTGTCATTTAAGTTAAGCGTGGTTACGTATCTATCCTGACGTCCAAAAGAAAGTAAACCAAATGATTTCAATTATTTTCCCTTACGTCTTTATGCCATAGTTGAT
>JAUELE010226113.1:4280-21389 GCA_031471655.1 Diodora aspera | reverse complement strand
GAATTGTGATTTTTACATTGCAGGGGGCAATATTTCAGCCATATCGCAATGTGATGTGCAAAGGGACAACACAGGATCGATAGTAAGAAAGAAAAAAGCGACATATCCTCATTTTAGACGGCTCTTACGGCAAGCCTGAGGATACTGAGGTCCTATTCTTTCTGGTGTTAGAGCAACACCCCCACCGGAACCCCACGGGGTTAATAAAATGAATTGTACATAAATCCTTTAATTAATGGAACGTCAGCTTCGTAGCCACTAAACGTGTCAGGTTAGCCAGATGATCTGCGAGGATCTGCATCTTCCAGGAAGTATCGAATGCATTCCTGGCTTTAACATACAAATACAGTATTTGGGCTACAGGTACTTGCTTGCCTCTCACACGCGCACACACCCACAACACGTGCATCAGTTATATCTTTGAAGTGCGACTATATTAAGTTATTAGTTCGACTTAACGATTTTTTACCTTCAGAACATTCCTTATTATGACAGGTGTGACAATCATCTGCAGATGCGCGTGTCTAATGTGTTTATAAACAAACATTACAGGTAACATACACGGATCTAAGCATGGACAGGTGGAGGGGAACACTACTTCTGACGTCTTGTGTATCTTCCCTTGTTTATAGGTGTTGTAATGGCTCGCGGTAAGTGTGTATCACTGGTGTTTATTTGTCCGCTTCAACTGTTGGTAACTGTGGGATTCTTGTTCTCTACGACTCGCGCATGTTGGACATGCTATAACGTAGTTATACAGCATCCGAATGGTTGTCGGGCAGAAGTAGTGTATATACGGAACTGACAGTGAGGACAGAACAAAGTTTCTTGAGAGAAAGGCAAAGGTTTCCATCCACAATTACTGCACAGACAAAAACACGTATGCCTCAGAAATCGCTCCTCTCCAATCACTCCGGAGACATCGCACAACAACGAATGTTTCAAATGAAATAATAATAATAATAATAATAATACAGTATGCATTTACATGTATATACTAGTAATATAGAGATAGACACACACATTGGACAAATAGACAAATGAAAAGAGAGACAGAGGGAGTTTTTGTAAAACATATTTAGTCGTAACCCTTGCTCTGTAGTCACCTGACCAGTATTCTGGGTGTGGTAAGACCAACAGGATCTGAAACATGTTTAATTACCATTAATGAAAGTCTTCAATCTTACAACCCCTTGTAACCATACTTTGGGGCTTCCGGGCAGTGGCGTGCTATCATTTATGAAGAATAGCGCCCTAGTAACCCAATACTTGTCGTACAAGGCGACTAGCATCGGATCTTGTGCTTTCATTTTTCTTTTTATTGATCTTATTTATGAATTATCTTCTTCCCTGCACCTTGCACATCATGTTGTGTTATGGTTGAAATATTGCTTTGCAACGTAAACATCATATCAACCCAGCTTCATGAGCGTATTTGTGTAACCATGGTAATCGACAGAATATACGAGACTTTAACACATAAAGTCAATTCACACGAAAACAGGTGACGTATTCGAAAGATAGGAATTTAATCTGAAACTATGAGTATAGACGATGCGAAAACACACTGACAAATGGACTGATTGTATTTCAGGCTTATTGACAACAGACTCTGATATGTGATAGGCAAATGCCAGCTCGGTATCTGCCCGAGGAACTAACACAACAGGTATTTCTGGTAGGCACATGGAGAGGGTGTTTGTGTACATTCTCCGCGAGTCCCTACCCCCGGGGATCGGGGAATAGCCCCGACAGAAATGTCAGAGGATTACAGATATCGGGTGATGGTGGAAATCGCTTTGTCGGCATTTATTCCCTGTTCTGTCAGAGATCTTTAGAGCCCTGAGATGAACTCAATGTAAACAGTCTGCAAGATTGTAAGTGAGAATGGAAAGTATTGGTAAACAGAGTGAGTTAATGTTCTACAGTCATTCAGTCATAGCACAAAGGAGAGATTCACATCGAGCGAGAAAACAGCTTGTAAAGAGATGGATAGAAATACGTGTAGGTGAGAAAACAAGGTTGTCCATGTAGTTACATTTACGGAAAACTGCAGGTTCATAACCCGTTCCCTCTACATGACACTGCCGAGAGAGAGAGGAGGGAGAGAGAGAGAGAGAGGGGGTGGGGGTGGGGGAGGAGGAGAGAGATAGAGAGAGAGAGAGAGAAAAAAAAGAGAGAGCAAGACATACACACACTCTCTCTCTCACACACACACGCACACACAAATGAAGAGACAGAGGGACGGGGTGAAGGCAGAAGAGAGAAACACACACACACACACACACACACTCTCTCTCTCTCACACGCACGCGCATACAACTGAAGAGACAGAAGGGAGGGGTGAATGCAGAAGAGAGAGAAACACACACATACACACATACTCTCACACACTCACACACATACAAATAAAGAGACAGAAGGGAGGGGTGAATGCAGAAGAGAGAGAAACACACACATACACACATACTCTCACACACGCACACACATACAAATAAAGAGACAGAGGGGAGGGGTGAAGGCAGAAGAGAGAGAAACACACGCACACACGCACACTCTCTCTCTCAGACACCCACACGCACATACAAATGAGGAGAGAGAAGGGAGGGTGAAGGCAGAAGAGAGAGTGAAATAGCACTGCCTTGAAAAAAAGGAAAGAAAAAGAGACAGAGAGAAAAAAGGAGAGTTGTACAGAAAGCATCAAGGGCATACTCTGCGAAATCGCCCACTTTTATACTTAACTATATCGATATTTCATCTGGAGCATGCTTTGGTATAATCTCTGCGTTGGACGGTGAAAATTTACAGCATACTGTCACGACACATTGAGAGAAATGATCACTGGTGATATATAAAAGAAAAACACAATTGCTATAGCAACAGCAGCTTGAAACCTTTGCAAAATCAGCCTGAAGGCTGTAGTATGAATGACATGACATGGAATGATATGTTATGATGTGATACGATATGTTTATAAAGTACATACATTTATAGATATCTGCAAATTTTATTACGTACATGCATTTACTAGCGACATATATTTTGCTGAGTATGTGAGTCATAACAGAAATTTGTTCTCTGAACTAAACCTATATTTAAAATATTTTATAACTTCTGCTTGTATGTTGGAGCCAAATGTGAACCAACTTTTGCATTCATAACACAATAGAAAACTTGGAGACCATAGAATCAGTGCAGCGTTTAAAAACGCCACAACAGTCAAACTGTACTTACCAACCAAATAATCCAAGATGAACATCTGTTTTCATTCATCGTCAAAACAATTCCTGGCCAGCAAGATACGGCTGTACACCAATACTACAAGCTTGGAATCACAAGTGTAAGAAAAAGTGTCAAAAATATTTTATATTCCATAATGCAACAATTAAGTTTACCCACATTGAAACGCCAAATGAAAGCATGTACAAGTACGTCTGAAAGACTAGGGTGTTAACAATTTTTAAATTAGAGATCCCGACACCTCTGAGCAGATCAACAATGCGCAAGCACAAGTCACGATGCTAAATCGTCTTACTGGTTCATACAAACGTCTCTTTATTCATCATATAGTTTGACTACATATAGTCAAATACGTTCATCGATAAGTTGTTCTCTGAAAGGGAAACACATGCATCTTCAAGTTTAATGTGGGAATGATCAATATATGTAGTGGTGTTGCGAGGGGGGTTGTGGGGGAGGGGGAGGCACGCGCCTGCTTTCAGATGCCTTGCCTTGTACTCCTCCCCAGATGAAATGACAGAATAGGGTGTAATTGGTAATAACTCCCCGAAACCAAAATGTAACGCTACTTCAAGTACATGTTTCTATCTGTGATCACATGTACCCTGACTACACAGGGTGGTTTTGTTGCTGTTCATCAAAGTAGAATTCTATTGTTACGTCACTAAGTAAAGCATGAGACCCACGACTAGACAGGTGAAGGATGTGGCTGCAGTGTCTGAGCCTCCGACATCTCCGACACTTGGTGTTGTAGAAGGGTCCTTATCTTGGCTGTCTCTGGTGCCTAGCGAGGAGCGTGTAGACACTGGAGACGACGGATCGCTCTGAAATAACAGAGAGTCTTTCATCTATGTACACCAGCTACTGTGACAGTAGATTAACTTATCACTGCTGATACAGAACACAAGCTCTGTGAAGGAAATGATCACGTTGTATCACACTGACAGGTAATGCGCTAATGCAAGTCGACCCAGGTGTTACTTTGATTTGGCATAATCTCATTGCCAACGATATTAACTAATGAATACATTTGGTTTACTTGTGTTTCAAATAATTATAGTCGAGAAGTCGTTCAGGTGTATACTTACAAACTATTTCCTTAATGTGTATACTTCAGAGAAGGAAAACATCTGCATTAAACTTCTTTAGAATTGAGATTAACGTTTAAATATCTTATATTACTGAAATCCTCTAAAGACCTTTGGTAACACTTACACCATCCACAGTTTCAGTAGACGCCGAACTAGAATATGTGGAACTAGTTGGTGATGTTATCGTTGTTGGTGACGCTGCTGGTGTCGACATCGTTGTACTTTTGATGGTGGTAGACGTGGCAACTTGACCTTCGTTGACCACGTCAGATCTCTGTCCAATCCAGAAAGAGAATTTACTTTCTACAAACGTCGTCCTGATAAAACATATAGCAGAGTATTATGACTGAGAATGTGTGTGTAGGCGAGACTATGGTCGACATTTTAATCATGACTAACTACTACAACCACCACTACTACTACTACTACCACTACTACTACTACTACTAGTACTACTTCTACTACTACCACTACTACTACTACTTCTACTACTGTTGCTGCTGTTACTACTTCTACTACTGCTGCTATTACTACTGCTGTTACTACTACTACTACTACTACTGTTGCTATTACTACTATCACTACTACTTCTACTACTACTTCTACTACTACTGATGCTATTACTACTATCACTACTACTTCTACTACTACTTCTACTACTACTACTACTTCTACTACTACTACTACTACTACCACTACTACTACGTGAATGCTCGAAGCGCTACAATATCGATACATACATTTACATGTATATATAATTGAGACACATGCATATACATGTATGAAAGCAATCCTTAGCCGGATACGGTAAATGACCTAATCGATCAAAAATATCTGGTGATCATTATTAACGATCAGGAAACCTACTCTAGTATGGAAAATGCTATTTTTAATATCTTTGTATCCAATAGAGATTTTATTTGAGTACATATACATAACTGCAACCACAATCTATATCTGAATTTTGTACTTCTATTTGAACTCCGGATCCGTGTGCGCTCTTTTCTTCAAAACAAACTGTGTGTGTGTGTGTGTGTATGAGGGTGTGTGTGTGTGTGTGTGTGTGTGTGTGTGAGAATGTGTGTACATAGAGTGTTATCCTAGCTCCTTGTGATCTAGAATTGACATGTAAAGAAGTCTTATAAGATACCTCACAAAATAGTTACACAAGATGCCTTATAAAAATGGTTTTGACAAGATCCCTAACAAAGATTGTTTTGGGTAAGTTGAAAATAAATAGGAACTCCTCCATTGAGTGTGGTACACTTGAGTACTTGGTGGAGGAGGTCAGGGGTCAACACATACAGTGTATCAGGAGACTGTGTAATTCCTTCCGACTTATCCTCGTTATGAGGTCCAGACAAGTTCCTATCAAGATTATCATACTTTATAGACACACAGTGGCTATTTTGAATCACGATACGATAGCCGTTTTAGTTAACGCAAGGGTTATTAGGCAGATAACCGACTTAGGTATATATATAGTGATACATTGGTTTCAGAGTAATGCTGTCTTTATCGTTTGTTGCTGCTTAGGATCAGTTTCGACTGATAGAGACTTTGCTCACAAAAACTGAATTTGTCCCTGCAATGTTGGCGGAGGGTTCCATTCAAATGACAAGGTTGTTTTCAGCAGACTGGCCGTGTGTGTGAGAGCAATATTCTGAAAGAGGAATAGGATAAATCAGTGAGGTGAGCTGGCCTCGTGCAACGCACGGAGGTCACGAGCTTGCAAAGTTGAGCAACGTCGAGCCGGGAGAGTAGTTGGATGGGTGATCGGTTGGCGTTGAAAGCTTCCAGGCCTTCAAGGGTTCGCCCCTGCCTCGCACTAATACACTGACAATGTCAGTGGTGTCACCTTAGGCAAGTGGCGTTACTTATAAATTGTCACAGTCCACCAAGCTGAAACTGGGTACTGGTCCTCCATTAGGAGTGCTGTTAACCTTCTAGCGCCTAGAGGCTGCTTGAGTTACACCAGGGTAATAATGCCGAGCGCTTTAAGCAAGCCCTACAAGCCTGGATTAGCCGCTACACAAGACCTAACATTATTATTATCATTACATATGTATGCACCAGAGATAAGCTATTTTGTTGAGGTCGTACAGTAGCCAACGGACCTTATACAAATGCTTTGTGTAGTGTATTCTTGCTCGCACAAACACTCAGTATACAGCTGTTAAATAAAAGTTTGTTTAACCACTTTAGAAACACTATACAATATCATACAATCTGGCATTTTGTTCACTTTAATAACTTTGTTAATAATGACGCAATGTATTGTATGTTCGCGCTTAATTGTACGCCACTCACCTGACCATTATACTCGTAAATAGTAATGTCATGATGACAGTAGAACAAATTTGGCATTGCTCAAATAAGAGAGGGGGGACAAATTCAAAAACTTAATGTTCTACTTTCGTCCAGTACATCGTCCAGCAATATTAAACTGCAAACGCTCATATTTCAACAGTTTCAAATTCTCTTAAAGAAATATTTAAAGTTGAAAATATTACATCTTTTCCAAAGGACTAATTTATAGCACACAATAAAAAAAATCACAGAACTCATACTTTTGCTCCTCTCTGGATTGAGCAATGCCAAATTTGTTCTACTGTCATCATATGATAGTTATGTTTATGAGTATGATGAACAGGTGATTGGCGTACAACTAAGCGCGAACATACAATACATTGCATCATGATTAACATAGGCATGAACGTTGACAAAATGCCAGATTGTATGATATAGTATAGTGTTTCTAAAGTGGTTAAACAAACGTTTGTTCAGCAGCTGTACATGCACAATTTAATGAACGGCTTGAATACACGCACGTTTGCCAATACAGACACATTACATAAAACAGGACAACATATATTTGGACTCATAAATGATATATTCAGTGACAGTTTAGTTTGAATCCGTTTACAAAGGCCAGCACAAATGCATATCTAAACAAACAGACACGTGCACACACATCTGCCGCCCAATTACAGATTAATAATAACATGTTCAAGTCAGAATACAATCGATGTTATTTCACAGTTTCATCATTTTATTTCAGTACTAAACATTTCTACGTAGCCTGGTCTAAAGGTCAATCACAACCCCAAACAAAAATAGATTCCTTAAGTAGAAACATACCCCATCACACAGTCGTGTTGTGCCCTGCACCGGTGTAAACGTTCCCACTGCCTTGTTCAAATTGATCCCAGGTTCGGTGACTCTTGCCTGAATGAAGAAACCCTTAAATGATTTGTTCGGGGCTGACTTTAAGGTCACTGAAAACAAATTTAATATTCGTTATAAACACGAAACAGCTGATCTTTTTTTCAATCAATAGTACATAAATGTAGTCATCCAAAGAGAGTATTCACCACAACAATATTGTCATTTACCCCCTTGTCATACTGCATTAAACAGCTGAGCTAATTGGCATAGTCAAAATATATTGCATTTTATCTCTGCGACTGAGATAGAACTTAATGTAGGGGCAGGATTGATATTAGTCACGTGTACTTCCGGGTACCCAGATAGAGCTGGATGTGGACTGAGTTGAGAGGACTTGTATATTGCATGGGTAACACAACGGGATGTGCAAGGTTCACAAATGACAGTTCATAAACGAGATCAGTATACAGGAAAGTGAAATCGAATGATTTCCATTTTAGTCGCCTTGTAGCCTACGACAAGCATTGGGTTCCTGGGTCCTATTCATTACAAGTAACATCACGTCACTCCTGGAAGACCCACTAGGTGCTTGGTGTGGACTGAGGCACGTTTCAGCGGATCCAGTTGCCATATACTAGTATGTATATAATCTTCGTTGAAGTAAGGCTTCTCTTAAAGCCTTCACGCAGTGCCAGCAGCCACTCATCCTAACGTAAACCATATTCATATATAAAGACAAAGTGTTGTTTGTCGATGTCAACTTCTGTTTATTGACAAACTACGACTTTTCGGTACAGCTACTAATACCTTTATCAAGCATAGTGAAACAAGCATATACACCTGGTATTTATAAGTACTGAGGTGTAAGGATAACAATAATAACAAAAAGAGGTTGTGATAAGAAAATAACTGGGATTAACTTGATTAACGATGAACCAGTTTTGTTACAGGGAGGACGCCTATGGACTTTGGAACAGAGCTGGGCAGGATGGGGTGATTGATTGTCATTTATTAACAAAACAAGCACTAATAAGCACAGAGCACGGTGTATGTGTGTGTGTGTGGGGGGGGGGGAGCACAGTAAGTGAGAACCAATGAGCACGCGGATGGGTTGTGCGTGTGTGTGTGTGTGTGTGTGTGGGGGGGGGGGTGACAATTGCAAATTTACAGGACCCCCAAAGTGTTATTAGCAGGGAATAGGGGAGACAAAAAAGTCACAAATAGTCACAAATAACTGGGGGCACAAATGTGTCACACAGTCACAGAGTCACAGATTTGATGATGCTATGGTTTGCTGTAGGAATGAACAGTTCGACAATACACAGTTGACATCCATAAATAACACTTTGTCTTTATATATGTTGCACCAACTTATATATGCCATTGAAAGATACAAACCACATTCGCCTCGAAACGCTGGTCATAACCAGGATGTCAATATTAATACCTGTCCACCTCGCCCTCTGTTGACCGCCTCGTCACCTCCTCTCCGGACATACTAGAACATTTCTTTTAAAGTTACCTCTACTTTTCTCTTGTGAAAATTGTATATGGTACGGCTCAAACCTTCGGACTGTTACAAGTAAAGGAATGTTAACGCCCGGTTCAAATATTTGAAGTAGCTTCTAATTGCTCTTTAAATATAACCAAACCGATATATTTTAGTAGAACTGATGATATAATACGTATCTATCACACCTGTTTGACAGGCTACATCAGCCTCGCTTTGAACATTGTTTACACAAGAAGGGATGTGGGATATAGGCCTGTTAATGTGAAGATGATGATTCACAGGGCAGATATTTCCGTATGTAAACAGATGACGTACCTGTAATTGGAACACCTGGGATGTAGGTTTTGTTGGAGAGTGAGAGGAAGAAGTGTGACGGTTGTTCGCGTCCCAATCCTCCCTTGTGCTTGGGTGTCATGTCCCAGCATGCACTTGGGTCAGCCCCATCAGGCCATGCATTCAACGTCACAAACACCAATGACGTCACAAGTCCCCGGATGTGCCAACATGCCATTACCTTTTGTACAGAGTCAATTAAACACAAATTAATGATGTAAGTAAATGTCTATCTGACATGTGTATTAATTCGGCTAATTTTTGTCATGCATAACCTCTTATGCTTCCTCAAATATTTTGATAACTGGAACTAACGTCAACATTCCTGTCCAACCAAAAACGAAGTTATATTATTAAATAGAAGTAACTTAATTCAATAAGACTGAGCATCACAGTGCAGTACATGTACGCATCGATCCACAGGGACAGCTTGTCAAGCCCTTTTACCAAGCTTGTTTTAGCGTAGCATTCATGCGCGAAAGGGTTACATGTATGCTGCTTATCTTAATTGGCCCCTTCAATCTAAACCCACAGGAATAAACTTAATGCCTCACACAATGTAACTTCATGGTGAATGTATGTATTAATACTTCACACAATGTAACTTCATGAAGGACGTATGTATTAATACTTCATACAACGTAACTTCATGGTGAATGTATGTATTATTACTTCACACAATGTAACTTCATGAAGAACGTATGTATTAATACTTCACACAATGTAACTTCATGAAGGACGTATGTATTAATACTTCACACAATGTAACTTCATGGTAAACGTATGTATTAATACTTCACACAATGTAACTTCATGAAGGACGTATGTATTAATACTTCACACAATGTAACTACACGACGAACGTATGTATAAATACTTCACACAATGTAACTTCATGGTAAACGTATGTATTAATACTTCACACAACGTAACTTCATGAAGAACGTATGTATTAATACTTCACACAATGTAACTTCATGGCGAATGTATGTATTAATACTTCATACAACGTAACTTCATGGTGAATGTATGTATTAATACTTCACACAATGTAACTTCATGAAGAACGTATGTATTAATACTTCATACAACGTAACTTCATGGCGAATGTATGTATTAGTACTTCACACAGGGTAACTTCATGGCGAATGTTTGTATTAATACTTCATACAACGTAACTTCATGACGGACGTATGTATTAATACTTCACACAATGTAACTTCATGAAGAACGTATGCATTAATATTTCACACAATGTAACTTCATGAAGAACGTATGTATTAATACTTCATACAACGTAACTTCATGGTGAATGTATGTATTAATACTTCACACAATGTGACTTCATGGTGAACGTATGTATTAATACTTCATACAACGTAACTTCATGGTGAACGTATGTATTAATACTTTACACAATGTAACTTCATGACAGACATATGTATTAATACTTCACACAATGTAACGTCCTGACAAACATATGTATGAATATTTCACACAATGTAACTTCATGACAAACATATGTATTAATACTTCACACAATGTAACTTCATGACAAACATATGTTAATACTTCACACAATGTAGCCTCATGACAAACATAATGTATTAATATGGTTTATTCTGTCTCCTCTTAAAATCAAAATATCTAGTTATACAGTATATTTAGTCGAAGTACGACAGAAAGATATGACAAAAACACTATAAGACAGCATGATATCGAGCAAACGAGCAGAATGAATTCGGCGAAACACAGATTCTACTTGTCAGCACGTACGATGGGGGCTCAACACATAAAGAACTTGTCCCTTGTCAAGATTTTGATCTTGCAGGGAAAGCTCTAATAGTGCATCTTGGAAGACAAACATTTGAGAAACATATTATCTGGCTGGTGAAAATTGAGAGCATAAAGCTGTACAAGAATGCTGGCAAGTAACCGATTAAGAATGCATTATTATCTGCAACATCTATCAACGTGTCTCCCTCTTCCAGCTACAGTTGACCCAGGTCCCTAGATTGTCGTGTTTTGTTCTATTCTCAAAGACATGCGATGGGGCAATACACATGGAGCATATGTGTTCTGCACTTCCAGATCTGTGAAGACGTTTGTTAGTTTGCAATAGCCGCCATCATCTCAACAGAGACATCGTAAACGTCCAAGAAAACCAGTCCGCTCTCTTTACTACCAGCCAGCATCTCATGTATGTAATGTTTTTCAGCTGATGTAAGTAGAATGTGTTATATCATTGGAGGAAGACCGGCCAGATTCTGTTAGATCTATTTCCTCCTCTTTTCTGGTACTCTGTATTATTCATTCTTATATCGAACTGTTTTATGCAGGTTTTATTTCAGAAAGGAAACCTTCACCAATAGTGCTTGCTGCGGTTTCTTATTGGAAATATGTGTTGAGTCAGACAGACCACACAGGTGATGGGTACTTAGATCGGAATGCCATGTGTACATCATCACTCAGCGTGAAGGGCAAGGTAATGACGGAACACCAACCGCTGCTTCTACATTAGGACAGTAGATTCATATCTCATATTTCTGATCACTGGTCCATTCTTCCCGGTCACTGTGCTTTCATTATATCCTAGTGTAGAGGGCCTTTACCAACATGTTTATGTCAGTTTATGAACTCTGCAGGACAAATTGAAATTGACACACTAAGGTTTCGATACATTTTATACATCGCTGCTAGAAAAGCAAAGTGTCCGGGTATTGTGGTATTGAGTGGGTATATACGAGACTATGCGGGTATATGGGACTGACCACGGGACGTTACTCCATATCTAACAGGTTCCATTGTGTGAGTTTGAATTTACGTCCGTGTATACCAAATACATACTTATTAAGATCGTACTGCACAGAACAACGTTACAAAGATACCGATCGGAACTCACAGCAACAGGAATTGTAAGAGTACATCGAAATTAAAAAGGTTGAATTTTAAAGTAGTACTGTATCATGACTGGAATAACACCCTGAGTCAGTCTAGCTCAAGGTAAGCAAGTCTAGTTGGCTGTGATTCTCTAAAAATAGAAGAGGACTGTCTCTTGAAAGAAAATACAACTAATATAAAATAGAATATTTCATACTGTATATAGACTATATGTTTGTCCATGTGCTACGCCGCGGGTGCAATATTTCACAACGCGAGGTGCAACTTGACAAAATATACATTTAAAACAGAGAGATAGAAAGAGGCGCAAAGAGATCATATTTGGGTCGCCTTTTATGACAAGCATGAGCACACTGAGTCTTCATCCGCTAAAAGTGGTCATGTATCACACAACCGAGTGCCATGTATCGTCAGGTAACATTGACGTTATACGGAAATAGGGTTGATTTATCAAGTGCATCTTTTGTATGTGATGTAACGAAGCATAACTTACAGATAACGTGTCATCTGATAACCATACAACTGCTTGTTAAGATTCCCCAAGAATATTACCTGGATCGACGGACCGGAATTATAGCATGCAGCTATCGTAATCTATAAGAGTAGTCCTTATCATTGCATTAAATAGAACAGGAAGTTCATTCCGAACGGATCCCACATAGAGGGACAGCTCTTTCTGTATAGTTCAACCCCAAAGGGATCTTTCAATGAAAGATAATTCATCATTAGTATATTAAACGATAATTTAGCAGAATCCGATACTTGGATTAAACTCACAACCGGATTTGTCCTGAAAGTATGCACCTCGTGTTGACACTGACTGGTTCTAGGTGAAAGGCCTAACCCGGGACGCGCATACCGATTGTGAGATATGTAAAACTTCTACAATGGTATATCAATTGAGCTAACACAAGTCAGGTTCGAGGTCCCACATGCATACGTTCCCCGCATAAGCACGTCAAGCACCCCTTGTTATGCTTCATTCATGCGCTCACGACGAACAGGTGAAGCCACGTGACTGTCTTTCACACGCAGAGTGTGATCACAACTACTTAACATACTTACAAATTAATCCGCAATCCGAAGTTATGTTCAAAGTATACCTGTTTTGAAGAGAAGTCCTAGTGACAGGCTGGCATGACTACTCATCATAACTACTTGTATTTAGAGAAAGCTTACCTACATAAATCTGTACACCATTATGCAGGCTCTATTAGGCTACTCTCTGGACGACACGCTCACCTGAGTTCAGGGTCACGTGACATACCTTTACAATAACAAGAAAAGTTGTTCTTCAGGTAGGAGGTTATTTTGACGCAGTCTATTCTTATCTTCCGCATTTCCCGAGTATTGTTTGCTTAAGATAAACACAGACTAGAGAAAGTGGGTGGTATTTTGGCTTTATCATCATCCCACTATCATATCCGTATTAGATAGACTCACTATCTTCCGTGGCAAGAAACGCAATATTGGCAGTGCAGCTGGGAAACAATTATTGTTTATACAACAGGAAGTATGCTTATAAACAAGAATCATTCGCTATGTAAATGCAACAAGCTACATGTACTTTAAGCCCAAGCTAAAAAATATGCAAATGAAAGTAGAACGAAGTTTTATGTTAAGTTTATCGCTGGTTAAATACGCTGAACTCATTTAACTTTCAAAGTAGGCTTCTAGTCAAAGGGTTCAGAATGAAAGTGACCGAGAATACTTAGAATGTTTTGTTTTATACGAGACGGTGAAAATGAGTCAAAGCGATGTTTATCATTTCTCGTCATTTGAAACTTCTGGCAAAAACCAGGATCGGAAACTTGTGATGTTGGAAAAAAGATAATTATACGAATTAAACAAACGTTATCGTAAACATGTGCATTCAGTTGACGAGACACGTTCACTTAAATTAACACGGTGCAGAAGACGGTCAGGGATAGAAAGCGTGTAAAGAAAACTCATTTCGATTTCTCCTATCAGCTCTTATCGCTGAAGCATTTAAAATTCAGATTTATTCCAAAGCTTTGACGTTTTGCTTGACGCTACCTTGATGAATGGGACGAAATAATTGAGAAATGATGTCAACGGATATTTGATGACCAAAAATAGTAAAACTAAAACATCAGCTGTTTGAAGATGAGTTGTTAGCCGCTGTTGGCAAGGGGTGAGTGGATTAAAGGCGCAGTAAGTTACAACTTCGCAATGAAGTATATGTACAAAACTCTTAAATAGTTATCTGACGTGTTTCATCTGAGGACTGTAAGAAAGAGAATTTAATTGCAAATCTAGTTGTATGTTGATCACGTCTGAGAGCAAGCAGATGAACGCCCTTCAGTCGTGTGCTCCCCAGGCGTCAGAAGGCTTATCCATGCATCGGCTCAGGAACTCCGACAGATATCGCTATACTCCCAGGACAAGTAGTTCCGTGAAGCGGAAGGTTACAGCATACACGTAATCCCCTTCCTTATCAATTATTCAATATCTTTTATGCGAATCTACAAGTTCTATTTGTCTCGGAACGCAGCAACTGTTTTTCTTCATTTAGCAAAAATATTAATAACATTCTCCCATCGTGGCATCGGGTTTACATTAAGCTATAAAGACGTAAAACAAACCTTACTGTGACCGTGTATACGCGCCTCAGGACACAATATAAAACATTTATAAAAGTTAAGATATAAAAATGGAGTAGCCAATTCTGATGAAATAAAACATTTCAGACAAATAAATTTTTTATAGTGAGATTATTCCTATATACTTCATTATTTCTATATACGTACATATACTTCATTTTTCCTATAGACTTCATAAGTCTTGTATACTTTATTACTTCTATATACTTCATTATTCCTAAAGACTTCATTATTCCTATGCTTCATTATTCCTATCTACTTCATTATTTCTATATACTTCTTTATTCCTCTATATTTTATTATTTCTTTATACTTCATTATTTCTTTATACTTCATTATTTCTATATACTTCATTTTTCCTCTAGACTTCATTATTCCTATATACTTCATTATTACTCTAGACTTCATTATTCCTATATATACTTCATAATTTCTATATACTTCATTATTCCTGTATTCTTCATTATTCTTATATACTTCATTATTCCTATATACTTCATTATTTCTATCTACTTCTTTATTCCAATATACTTCATTATTTCTTTATTCTTCATTATTTCTATATACTTCATTATTACTCTAGACTTCATTATTCCTATATACTTCATTATTTCTATATACTTCGTTATTCCTCTAGACTTCCTTATTCTTATATACTTCATTATTTCTACACACTTCATAATTTCTATATACTTCATTATTCCTATATGCTTCATTATTTCTATATACTTCATTACTCCTGTATAAACTTCATTATTTCGATATACCTTATTATTCCTATATACTTCATTATTCCTATATACTTCATTATTTCTATATACTTCGTTATTCCTATGTACTTCATTATTTCTATATACTTCATTATTCCTATATACACTTCATTATTTTTATATACTTCATTATTCCTCTAGACTTCATTATTCCTATATACTTCATTATTTTATATACTTCATTATTTCTATATACTTCATTATTCCTATACACCTTATTATTTCTATATACTTCATTATTAGGAGATAATCATATTGTGTTTTCATGCTGGAAGCGGTTATTAGTGGTTTGAACGCCGCTAAATTTCACACTTAAAACGTTATTGACGTTTTGACTGGCATTCTTTGTCGACACGTAGCACACCCCGGTTTTACAGACTGCACTGCGGTAATTGTGACGTCATCATGACGTTCATGACGTCATTACATTATATTCAAAACATTTCCACAAAAGCGATATCTCCTAGGAGGTATGACTTGATATTCTAAAAGCGATCTCCCGTGGAAGCCAGTTTTGGGGGATAAACAGTTGTACAGCCTTAACATGTTAAATTTAGGTTTACCTAGTCCGACCCCATGACTGTAGAATTATGATTCATTAATTAATAAATTTATCTTATAAGCCTTTAGAAAGTCTACAAATCAAGTCTAGCTAGCTTCTATTCCACATGAAACTGCATTGTAGGAGCAGGGCTGTTGAAGGAATACACATTACATATAATAAAATAATTTAAAATATTTCATAGACTATTTTTAGTCTAAGGTTTATACCATATCAGTTAAGCTAACATTTAGTCCCAGAAATAAGTTGTATCTACAAAATTATGTTCATAATACAAAACAAAATAATAAAATCAGAAAATGAGCCCAGAGGTATTTTTAATTTCCTAGAGCTGAGGGTTTCTAGACTTGCTAAATATCTAGACTTGAACAGGCTCCATTTCCTTTGTAGGCTCTAAGGTCTGGGAGACAGACTATACAAGTCAATGGAAGCGTGGATATATTGCATTTTACTTATGTGTGAAAATTAGGTCAATGATAATCCATTAAAGCTCATGGCGTGTTCATTATCTAATTAATCTGATTCTCACACACAAATATCATCTGTACCCAGGGAGAGACTATTTGCTGCTCGCAAAACGACGCTGGTCTTCTCTGTTTTGCCGAGGCCATCATTTCTGTGTTATGGTAACGGCAATGACGACCCCGTCTCATCACAAGCTCCATGCAGTGTTTGTGAAAGCGATGCCAGATCGTCGCTCCCCGGGGGAGTACAACCGTTTAGCAGGATATTTAGTCGTGATTGGAATGTTAAGAGGCTGGCAGATTTCGTATGTGAATCAATAAATCTATACGTGTGATTGCCATCGAGATTTGCCATCGAGAAATACACCCATAACAACAGCAGTCCTATTACCAGAACGAGAACAAGCTGCCAGATTACAGATAGACTTGCCCAAGTCTCTCTT
>JAUELE010226102.1:0-12462 GCA_031471655.1 Diodora aspera | reverse complement strand
TAAAACAAGTCTTTTCTCATTTTGGCAAACTGTCGAATATGCTCGTTCGACGGTTCGTCAGAAAGGCAGCGAATTGTTCAAGGGCAGTGCTTGAAGAGTAAGCAAATGTGTCAGGAGTTATCTCCCTTTGACTGTTGCCCTTCATGTTTACTCTGTTTCTTCAAATCAACCATTTGTTTTAAGTTTCTAATGCATAATACTGTATAATAATGTATTTAATTGAATATTGTTTATTATATGTTATTTGAATGTGATTTTGTTCAGTGAAATTAAAATACAAAGTTTGATATATATATTATTTCTTGAAGGCATTCGTGCAACTATTTGTGTCATTCCAAAACCACATTTCAGCCTGTTGCACGAAAACTTCAAATATGTGTTCATTTAAAAGTAAATTTATCAATTTAGTTTGACAAAGTTTACTTATATTTCTGAGTTGAAGCACAACTCTCTTTCTTTGTTTGCTAGAAAAATACAAATTGTTTGTCAATGTTTGAAGAATGACAATAATTCTTGTTGTAGCTGTTCACTGCCATTATGAGCTGCGGAGCTTAAACTAACTGGGTACGAATCTCAGGTCCAAGCAGCATTACGCCCATATGCACCAACAATGCCATCACGTGCCTAGATCTGGACAAGAATTGGGTTTGTCACGTTTCTGATGGTATGAGCAATGATGGTTCATTGATGGTTCCTTTGCCTTCACATATATTTGCTGCTGACAGCAATCAACATAGTGTGTAATAATTTCATTTATGTTCATATTTAACTGAAAAATTGCAGACAGTCATTGTAAGTTCATATTTCTCTGTAGTGCTAACAACTTTTAGTTAGCTCACTTTTTGTATATTGTGCCCCACTGCAAAAGTGACCCAGGAAGTACAAGCTATTGTTCCCGTCGAATGCAAAAACCTGTATGTTTGTCCAGATCCATGATAGTACACGATATCAGCTCAAACACTGCATTTGTCAAGAACTGTATGTATGATGTTATCACGTTGTTTAATAGACACGGTTCAACAGTTATAAAGACCATGGTAAAATATGCATTGATGTTTACGGCTTCTGATACTTTCATGTTTGGAAGACTTCAGTTCTGAAACACCAATTCATTTGAATCTAGCTGAAACACAATAATGGTCTGATCAGTTTGATAGACAGGCTAATAATCTACACTGACAAGACTAAGGTAGTATTGAAACTTATTGTTATTTCAAAGTGATTCACGATGCTTGTTTCTAATGCCAGATATTTTCTGGCTCAGCAATGTGTGCTTGAAATTGGATGACAAAGTCTGGAATATAAGCTATGGCCAACTGGAGTACACCAACATTGTAACAACGTCTTTCTATGACTTGGGATTCAAATTATTTTCAAAATTAGAAATATTATAACGAATTGTATGCTCAAAATCTGCATCATTGCCTCAAGGATTTTAACAGAAAATTCAATTTTGGAATATAACATTTTGAAACAGTTCTTTACCTCATATTTATTGGTTGTATTTTGTGAAGTGCTACTTGTAGATGCAGATCTGGAGACAATTGTTGGGAAGTTTTTACACAAATGTACAGAGACTTTGTAACATTATATATGTTTGTGTATAAAATAATCCTTGATTAAACTGATATTAATGTGATAAGACTGATATTAACCTGTCAACGAATATTTCTGCCTCATTTTCTACTGGATCTACTTTTATACCAACTTTCAAAGGTTGTCATGTGCACCATATTTGGTTGTGTCAAACCACTTGAAAAATGAATGATTCTGTTTGCATGAATGAAACACTTCCTAAATTCTATTTATGAATTCTTTAGAGCCCATTGCTTTAAGACAGTAAAATTCCCATTATGATGAAGGCATAGATGCTGCCATTAGAACCAGCCATGTGTTGACAGATAATACTGACCATTGTTCACAGGCCATGAAAAGAGTTAAAATTCTTTTTATTAAATAAAGTTCTACTATATATAGATAGGTACGTCAATAATTGGAAAATTAATTATCATTGATAAAAGTGTGCATTATTTATTTAAATCAGGAGGCAGTGACCAAAGCAATATAGCAAGAGTAATTCTGTTTATATTCTTGGATTAATGTTTCAAATTAACTGGCTCAAAATCTGTCTCAGCATGGGTAGAGCATTGATTGATTTATCAGATCTTCAGCATAAGATTACTTTAATCCTAAAAATAATACACAATTGTAGATGTCCTGACACCAAACAATAACTTTATTTTTAAATTAAGTGCATTGAGATAAGACATTTAAGGAACTTGTCAAGTTGACATGTACCCTGTTGTATATCTGATTCTGTTGTAAATCAAAGGGGGTTATAACAAGATTCATGTATTTACATACTTCTGTTGTCCTCACCAGCAAAAACCTGACTGTTAATATTTATATACAATATTATACACATTATATACAATAAATATAATGCATTCTGAGACAAAGTTAGGGCATGTACATACTGTATAATACTGGAAATGAATTAAGAGCTGTTGTTTATACAAGAAAAAGCACCTGTTGTTTTAATGCAGAAGTTTCTTGTGTCTAGTCTCAAATGTTAACTGTGTGTATAAGATGAAATGTGTCACTACTGTGACCCAAGGGCAGCACGTTAAGGCCATCCCATGTGTTCAGCTTTGGTGTGTTTAGTGTTTTCACCTGTGACTATACACCTTGTTTTGTTAGACGTCCTAGGGCAGTTTTCAGGGCACCCAATATTCCATGTATACCTATTAAATCAATACTATTTGTTGTATATTAATTTTCAGCACCCATTCCAGTATTCTGTTCATCATCTATTATTACTTGTTTTTCCTGGTTGTTCCTTAGAGTTTAAAGGTTAAGGAATTTTTGGATTCAACTTTTTGATTGGCATTTGGGAAGCTGAGTTGATGAAAGCACAAGAATCTATGCATACAAAAGTAAAGAAGTTGTAATCCATAAAGTTATGGTATCCTGTCAATTTTAGATTCAAAGGTGAATTCACAGAATTTTAAATCTAGCATGAGGTATTTCAATAGATGTCGGAAGACGTTTACTGGTATTTGTTGAGGTTTTAGAAGTCTTACAATATAAAAATATCCATGTGTGGTTAACCAGGTTGGTAAACTAAGTTGCAAGAAAATTTTCATTAAAAAAGATAAACTTTGTTGTACTATTGGACTGGAGTTTGTTGTGACTCGTACGTATTTTTAAATATTAAAGTGAACATCATGGCTTGCTGGCCTCAGCTTTAAGGATTTTGATAAATATTCCATTTTTGACAGAATTGAAATCAGTAGAAACCTAAATAAACCTGAATGAATTTTTTTTTCAGTTTTCATTGAAATATTTTTTTATCAAGAAAAACAGAGCTTGTTTCACAGGGCCTGTGAAATCTGAAAATATATTTTAAAAATCAGACCCGGCACGTGAAAGAGGCAGCACAGGTCGTTGCCTCGGACATAGAATGGTTTGGAAGAGAAGCGAAAGGATTTGGGGAGAGGGGATACGCCAAATTCCGTTCTCGCCAGGGCACCAAAATGGCTAAAGCTGGTGCTGATCTAAAGTGTTCAATTTTAAGATCCTTTAATATGCATGTGGTCCGAATGAAGCTGTGTTCAATGTACCAAAGCTCGTCACAACTCCAGTCAAGCTGTTATTGTATTCCTGGTGCATACAGTCGGGCTTCTGTTCCATCCCATGTAACTCTAGCTCATCATCCACAGCGTCTCTCTAGCAGAAGTTATATTTTCACACTGTAGCATTTTGCACATAATTATTCACATCAGGCTCATATATTTATACATATTCTATCATATTTATTAACTTCATTCAAGCTTTTCACAGTTCTATAAAATTGGACGTAGTTTCAGCTGGGATGGATCATCTTTTAACAGATACAGTCACATAAAGAAGTTGATACATTTACTTGTTTAATTAAGATTATATACAATTTTTGTTGAAATGTTGTTAAAGAATGTAAAAATATTAGAAAAAATACCTGAATTTAAACCAATTTATTGTTTCTACTAATTTTAGTCATTGTATGCAGCTCCATTTTAGCTGGATTGAGAGCAGCTCACCACGAAGATTATTTGAACAGTCCAGGTTAGAGCAGCGGTAGAGCTCTCATCCAGCAATCTGTGGGCCCTAGCATTGTAGGTTCGATTTCTGCCTAGGTCAATGTTTACTTTCATTCAGCCACTCAATCATGGTGATACAGCTGAACTATTGCTGGGAGCCAAGTTATAAACTATAAAGCAAACCAACTCTATTTGGCACAAACTTGTGTCGTGGGTACAGTAGACATCCAAGTCTTTTACTCCACTTAAACAAAACCAATAAAGGTGGAAAATAAATTTCGACGTTAAAGTCTTTTTATTTGTGTACCATACTATATTAGTGTATCCTACTTCATCAAGTACAATGTTAGTGTTGCATGGACAGGATTTATCTGGGACCAGTCTAATGAGAGCAAATTAAAAGATTTAAGTTGGAATGAGAATGGAGCAGCTAGGAGTAAGTAGAAGGATTGATGATGTCACTCTCTTACTGGCTCTGTGTTTATAGATGAGAGCAAGAAGCCAAACAAGGGCTGACATTCTTCCACATGCTTAGACTTTTGTCCAGACCCTGAGTCAAAGCCTACAAAACTTATTATTGTCTCGCTCTATGATACTCCTCTCTTCTAAAGCTGCCTAGGACATAACTAGGGAGTTATTCTTTCTCTCTCTTCCAAATATTTATTTAAGCAATTGTATGCCTCAGGGTCTTGACAAAAGTGAACTGGATGCTGTATGTTGAATAAAGATTTAAAGTCACGAAAGTCTGTTAACAGTTTTGAAGGATACTACAGTTGATGAAACAGTGTTGTCATGAAGTAAACGTGTTGTATGACAGCTCTACTAGTCCTTGGCTCTGACTATACATCTTGTGTATATATGTTGCTACAGTGTGCAAGTTCATCTGTAAACATGTATATTTTTTGTACAAAATAAATGTCTGAAGCTCAGTCCGAGTCTTACTTTTCTTTTTATCCCCCCACCCCAAAGCCTCCCCCCCCCAAGTTAGCAGGGAATACAGAAATGGTCTCCATCCTTTCTTTTGTTCAGTCTTTTGTTTGTCACCGCTCTTTCCGAACGACTGTTTGACATGTCCATAAAAATACACACAATAGCCATGCCCTACAGATGTGCCTTTTGTTATTTTGAAATCTACATCACTATTATTATTATTGGTGTTTCCATGCTAATGTCTTTAAGAAATAGGCCATCTCATGGAAGTGAGGCCATGTCAAAGGTCAAAGCATTATGTGGATCAAAGTTCAAGGCAAGAGGTATAGATGACTATGTTTTCTTAATAATTAGTGAAGAGTTTGAGTTATATTTTAATTACGCTACATTACCCTGAAAATTCCAGTGAAAATATAGTTCAGGCATACTGTGGTGACCTGGTCTTCCTCACAGGTGGTGCCCGTCGCCACACATCAAGGGTTGAATTTGAAGCAATGCTTTCCAAGATTTGTATTACTCAAGTCAATATTGTTTCCATTATCTGCTGGCCCACTTCTGATTTCTAATACAACAAACAGTTCTGTGTCCTTCTCCTTGTCAGTGAATAATTATAATGAATAAACACCCGAGAAGTTGCAGCCTCGACCAGTCACACGTGAGAAGTTATGGGGGGTAATATTGGTCAACTGGTCGTACAACCCCCTAAATGAGACAGACGGTGCAAAAAGGCCTCTCAAAGTTTGAAAAACAGTTTGCCCAGCAGTCCGAGGCAAAGCGACTGAGGAGAAAGTTCCAAAAGCAGACAAACAGACCAGCATCCGAATCCATCTGTGCTGAGTGTGGGAGGGATGTCACTCTCGCATCGGCCTGACCAGTCACAAGTGAGAAATTACGGGGGGTAATATTGGTCAACTGGAATCCTTAACTTATTTCTTGTCTACTGAGACCTCATTTATAAACATGGAGCTTGTTGTTCCCGAGATAGTTATTTGAAGATATAGGTTTTTTCTAAAAACTCCCAAAGGTGGTTCACCATATTTCTGGACTCACTGGTCCAATTGCACAGAAATTTTAGACTTTTCCATTATCACCAACATCAACCTTGATTTCATCAAAATCGGAGACGGTGAAGTGAAGAATACACTTTTTTATTGGATGATTTAATATGGAATGATGCTATTTAAAAACTCAACCTACTAAAAAGGGATTTACAGTCAAGTGATGCTTACAAAAGTGTTTTCCCAGGCACAGATAGGCTGCTATGGGCCTTGATGAAATTCTTACTGAGTGCCCTTCTACAGCCAGTGTCTGATGTCCAAGAGTTGTGAACAGACTTGGCAGACCTTGTCAGACCTCAGGAACCATAACGGCGCTTGAGGTCAGATCTTGTCAGACCTCAGGAACCAGAATGCCACTGGAGGTGGTACAGGTGCCGACAAGGTTTTTTTTCAATGTCATAAATCAATAACACAAACTCAACGGAGGATATTTACAGTTTTAATTTTTCATTTTAATGGACGGATGGTCAGATCTGTACAAACAATACAATTAAACAGCGATGTCGATTAACAATGAATAAATAATTGATATAGCTTTCTCAAGATGAACTGCAAAATGAAATTTAAAACATTTATCTAAAACATCAAACATTTAAATGCTCCCTATGATGTACCTAAGATTTTCAAACATTTGACCAAAAAACAAATCTTCAAAAACAATGCAAATTACAAGAATGAAAACATTAAGAGTTCTGATTAACTGGTACAAAAATATATTGCAAAGCATGACTGAGATTATGTTGTCACACTATGACATAATGAACATGTTCGATGGGATGACCTTTTTCAACTTAAAGTTAAATGAAACATTGTCCAATGATTTCTCAGGCACCACATCTGAACTTGAAACCAATCTTTTGAAAGTCCCTGAATATATTTGATACATTAATAAGAAAGAGGCCTGGCTACGATCCTCTAAAATTCTGTTTTTGCACATCACAAAAGACACAGAACTGTTATTTCAGAACCAGTGTTGGAATGTAGCAAGGAAAAGTTGCACATAACTATCCAACTGCTCTCAGAAATATGTGCAAATTCCAGTTTTAAATTACATGATTGCATTTCCTTGTAAATCACTGCTGATTTTGAATTGTCTCCCTGGAAGATTTGGCAGCTAATCTCAGCCAGCTCCCGCAGTTTTCCACGATTATTTCCAACCTGCAGATAGTAAAATCTTCTCCTTTAGTGGTCCAGTAACTGTTTGTCAGCGAGGTCCCCACTTTATGTCTTTCAAACCATGGAACTGTCTCTTTAGCTCCCTCCCGTCCGCCCAACCGGAGTCCATGTAGGCATCATCATTTTCGGCCTCCATTTTCTGCAATGAATTTCATTTTCACATGAATTACAAGTTACAAACTTCAACTATGAGGATAGATATGTTGCTGACGGGGTCCAGCAAGCTTTAAACAAACTCAAGCTTCAAGGAGACCAAAGTTTGAAGCAAGAGGACAACCTGATCACATGATATTGCAACCTAGTTATATTGCACTTGTCTTCATCTCTCAGCCTGACAATATTACGTCAGACCCATACAAGGTATCCCAATCTACTACTACTGGCACATGACACACATGTGGTAATCGTCAGACCCATACAAGGTATCCCAATCTACTACTACTGGCACATGCCACACATGTGGTAATCGTCAGACCCATACAAGGTATCCCAATCTACTACTACTGGCACATGACACACATGTGGTAATCGTCAGACGCATACAAGGTATCCCAATCTACTACTACTGGCACATGACACTTGTGGTAATCGTCAGACCCATACAAGGTATCCCAATCTACTACTACTGGCACATGACACTTGTGGTAATCGTCAGACGCATACAAGGTATCCCAATCTACTACTACTGGCATATGACACACTTGTGGTAAAGTTCTAAATTTAATAAGCTAGAGAGTTCAGCAAATTATGTTCACCAGTTGAAGGGATCTCCTCAGAGTGAGTTAGTGAATGTGATTTTATGTAGCAGTTGGTAATATTTCAACTATAACGCTACGGTTGGTACAAAGGGCACCAAATGATTGAGTCGAACAAAAGTAACCCAGGTGGGATTCAAACCTCCGACCTTGCAGTTGTGAGGCAGACGCTCTACCAACTGAGCTACCTGGGGCCCCTTCTTAGCATCAGAGATAATGGGAGGACAAGTCTAGATTCCAAGGAAATTCCAACCACAATTGGTAGACACCATGGCCAGCAGAATATCCACTAAGCTCTCCACCATCCAAAGAAATTAGGGAAATTGACCTGTAAATGCAATAGTGACTTGACTTCTGATTTGAACATGGATTTCACTTACACTTCAGCTATATCATCACAGCACTAAGGCTCCCACTCAATATCAAATGAAAATACAAGAGTAGAAGTCGCAAGCATCTCATACCTTCCACTCCTCCTGTTTGTTGTAATAGTACGCCATCATTTTCTTTTGTTCATCTTCAGTGACAACAGGTTCCCGTCCCGGTGCTCCCTGTCCGCGCTGGAACACACAGTTCTCAGATACATGTCTACCACTCATACCTTCTGTTTTATGAACATTTTAATCAACCATGACGCTTGCACTTTGGGCTTTTTTTTTACATCTATATACATACTTATAAAAGAAATCAATCAAGATTGAAAAAACATGTCAATCTTTTCAGAACTACATCTATTTGTGTTGACACAACACCTATGTATCAATCAACTGAAATATAAATCATAATAACTAAAAAATGAAATGTTAAACATGCACAAGGTCAATCTGAGTGAAATATAAATACTGTATTCAGAGACAAATTAGGACAAAGGATACAATTCCAGCAGTTAAGTAGGTGAGTGAAATGGAGTTTTACGCGCAATGTGATGTGCAGGAGGCACATCAGGAAAAGGGACAACACAGGATTGATAGTAAGAAAGAGAAAGCAAAAGATGCTCATTTTAGACGGCTCTTACGTCAAGCATGAGGGTACTGGGGTCCAATACTTTCTGGTGTCAGAGCGACACCCCCGGGAACCCCACGGGGTGTATTTGAAAGTAGTCGGGGCCCTGGAAAGGGTATAACTAGAAGCATGATGGATGCTACTCTATGGGTAAAACGTCACATGCTTTTGGTCACTTTGTACAAGCACAGGGATACTTGAGCCCTTCTTTCGAAATGACACAGTACCCCCTGGAATTACATGGAATTGTACATTTGTGCATACTACTCAGTTTGAGTTCACCATTGAAGTTTTAGTTTGAGTAGATCATCAAAATCCCTTGATAAAATCAGACAAAAAAATAATCAAATTTAATAAACATTAGTAAAATTGAATTCAACATATTGCGCTTCAAAATTATCTACAATGCATATATGTATCATGGAAAAATTTATTAAATAAAAAGAAAGTGAAAAATTCAATAAAATAAATATGTATTCATTTCTCAAGCATCTGCCTTCAATGTTCAACATAACTTGACTAGAATGAATTGTCTCCCCTGAGTAACTTGAATGATAATGTTTTCCACACCACCTTTTCTAACAACAAAAATCCCTCCACTTGAAACAACATTATCCATAATTGTGTACAGTAATATGCATGTCACAAATGTTCTACATTTTACAATGCTTTTTCCTCAGAGTTACTCCTTGAGTGTGGGCATTTTATAAGACATTTTCTTGTATGTTCAGTATATATGTTTTGATTCTGTTGTTGCTCTTTTAAATAGACATAATGTATGCAGCACACACTGTCAATAGTTCAATGAAGTATATTGGAATTTGTTCTGACCATTGTAAACCATATGAACATAGTGACACTGTTTCTGAGCTGAATTAAAGTGTGTTGCCATCAGCTCACCAAGATATAATGAAAACTCATGAAATGGGCCGAGATTGAAAAGTCAACATGTAAAATGGTGCAACCCAACCCCCAACCCCCAAACAATGATATCTTTCATGAACTCCTGGAAATTGATATCTTTCATGAACTATGTTGTGCCCCCTCTACACAAATCCTGGATCCATGCTATATGGCGATACATTTACCTCCAGCATCTTGAGTCTCCGACGCATAAATTGTGATCATAAATGCATCCTTTTCGACCGACTTTCTTGAATAAAAACTGGTTGTTAATCATATCACCCGATCTGTCGCCAATACTTATGAACAGTGAAAACCAAAATTAGGTTGGTGCTCTCCTTGGGTAAGTGGCTTTGCTCATAAATTTTCTTGATCCACCCAGCTGAAATTTGGTACCTACCCGACACGGTAATGTGTCATTAACCCTCACCTGCCTAACAGACAACTTGGGTTGTGAACTTCCTTGGGAGTTGAAAAAGGTTGTGGATTGTACATTTTTCCAATGACCAGGGTTATAATGTGGAGCGTAAGTGCTTGGAGTTTAGCACGATATAAGCTGCCATATTATTATAATTCTTGTTATATACAGATTAAAAGATAAATATGCAGCAGAGGAGGGTCGGGTGGTCCCAAAGGGATCACCATCAGCTCAGGTACCGTTGCCCACTCTACATGCAACCCAGACAACGAAAGGGACTGGCTCCCAGGAAGCGCTGCCTAGTCGCACCCACCAAGATACGTGCGCAAATATGGAGACTGCCCAACACTGCAGCGTTCTGCATTACACTGTCAGAAAGGCTGTGCTCTCGGTGTTAAAACCCAGGACATTCATGATGGGATTTCACAGATCAGGAGGAACCAAACCAAGGGCACCAAGAACAATGGGGAGTTGGACAACTGTGTGCTGGGGATGCTGGCGAGTTATTATTATTGTTATTAAATACAAAATCACTACCTTACTTTTCAAATCAAAATCAATCAGATCTCATGTGACGTTTGTGACGTTCTTTATGGGGAAATTGCAGTATCACTTTGCTCAATAAAGAGTTGAATTACTGGAGCCCTGGCAACAGGTTTTTAATCAAATTGACGATGATTTATTAGCCAAGAGAATCAATTTGCTCTGACATGGATTTTTATGACAAGGCAACATAGTAAACTACTAAATGATCAGTAAACAGTAAAGACCAACTTAAATGTTTAAATGTCAGCTGATGTTGATCTCACTGATAGTGAAAAGCCCACATTACATGCAAGAACATTGTCTGCGTTTTCTGATCATTTTTGGCACCCATGTGAACAGCAGTGTTGGCATTCTGGGCATGTTTGTGTAGAACTTTATCCCCAATCAAAATGTGGGTCACAAAATTCCATTGACCAATTGTGTTAATGAAACTTGGCAAACAGTGAAATATATTTTGCCAATACCAAATTCTTGCTATTTTAGTCACAAATGACACTTTGATAAATGTCTTTCTTGGTTAGAAAGTTGCATGAGAGTCAGACTACATTTACCACAGTGCGGGAAGGGTTTGCGACACCACAATCCTAAGAAATTAATTGTTGCAGTCTTCACACCATTGACTACTGTGACAGTCTAAGATCTATGGATGTTGTAACAGTCTCAAAACAGTGGATGGTGTAATAGTGTCATAACTGTGCATGGTGAAAGTCTCACAACTGTGGATTGTATAACAGTGTCATAACTGTGGATGGTGTAACAATGTTATATCTGTAGATGATGTATGTCTCATAACTGTGGATGGTGGAAGTCTCATAACTGTGGATGGTGCAATAGTCTCATAATGGTGGATGTTGTGACAGTCTCATATCTGTAGATGTTATGACATCTCATAATGGTGGATGTTGTGATTCTCATAATGGTGGATGTTGCGAGTCTCATAATGGTGGATGTTGTGAGTCTCATAATGGTGGATGTTGTGAGTCTCATAATGGTGGATGTGAGTCTCATATCTGTAGATGTTATGACAGTCTCAAAATCCACCTTTTGAAAAAGTCAACTATGGATGTTCTTGTCACATGACTGTGGATGTTGTGATACTCTCATATTGTTGAATGTTGTGATAAGTCTCAACACTGTCATAAAGGTGGATGTTTTGAATGGTTTCATAGCAGTGGATGTTGTGACAGTCTCATAATTGTTGATGTTGTGAGTCTCATAATGGTGGATGCTGTGAGTCTCATAATGGTGGATGCTGTGACAGTCTCATAATGGTGAATGTGACAGTCTCATATCTGTAGATGTTGTGACAGGCTCATTATTGTGGATGTTGTGGAAGTCTCATAATTGTGGACACTGTAAAAGAGTCACATGACTAACAATAAGGTTTTATAAAGACTGACAATCATTCCACAGCCTGTGGATCAATTCTTGCACAACAAGTTACATGATTTTCCATTCTCTATTTATTCACCTTCCTACCAACATTGTGCCAAGTTTCAAAACACAGCATCAACAAACTTAAAGGGACACAATCAAAGTTGCGTCTGGATAATCGGTCAAAAACCTAAAATACGTACCATTCGCTCTTATTGTAA
>JAUELE010226091.1:0-12462 GCA_031471655.1 Diodora aspera | reverse complement strand
CACGTGTCACTCATTTGCAAGTTAATATTGGTGTGATGACGAGTATATTAACGAGGCTATGGAGCAGACAGGTACTAGGAGGTAAATACAATCGCGTGTTACCCCTTTTGAAAGTAAACTCGTAATGTTGATGTGCTATCAATACGACAATGTGAAGAATAATGAAAGTGCGTTATTATTTTTATTATTATTATTACAAACATCAGCAATATTAAAATTATCTTCGTGGCGACCAGTTTGGCTTGGCGACCAGTTCGGTGTCGCGACTAGTTCGGCTTGGCGACCAGTTCGGTGTACCCCCTCAAAACTAGCTGAATCCCGCTTCTAAAGAATGGACATTGTCAGTAGATGTGTGCAGCTATGTCACAATGCCTCGTGAACATATGGTTGGTTTAAACAATATGTATTGTTCATTTATATATACATTAAACATACAATCTTAATCGAGATGATGGATTGACTAACAGGCCTGATGGCCCATGTAAAAGCGAATCTATAAGGGAATCTACATCAATATAACTATCATCAGTACCATTTAAAACTGAATGTATCCCAAGTCCTTGGCTATAAAAATATTTGTCGATTCTCAGGGGATTATATTGTCTGCAAATTAAGAAATAGTGTAAAGGGTCTTCAAAAGTGTACCCACAGGGGCAATATGGATCCGGTGATAAATGTTTGCTAAATCTGGGAGCATTTAAATCGCTACATCCTAATCTCAACTGTGACATAATAATCTGAAATAAACGTTTTCCACTATTAGCATATCTAATGAAGCGCTTACTTATAGGTCTCTTTTTGCTGATAAATGTCTCAAATTGTGAAAGCGAACTGGCATTTTGTACTCTGCTGTCTAACAAAGCCCAGTCATTGATAACCGAAGTTAAAAAACTTTGACTATGTTAAATAGAATTTGAGTGGTCTCTAAGCAGGCGAGTTTGATTCCGTAAGTTGTTTATATTCAATTACGACACTGATCTAGGCACTTGTACTGATAGATATTGAGGAGCCAGGCCATGTTTCACTTTATAGAAAAGTTCCAATTTATGACAACAGCGCCGTTCAAGTAAAGAACAGTAACCTGTTTCAAAATATAATAACTCATGGTTTGTTCCTCGCACAGCTCCACAAATGGTTCTGATTCCATCTAAATGCAGTATTTCTAGAATATTGTTTTGCTCCTTAGTAAAATTGTTCCAGATGTGATCGCAGTAATCAAAAAGTGGTAAGATAAAAGAGTTAAAAAGAGTATTTAAACTGGACCTGCTCAGTCTATATTTTAGGCTTCGAAAGACATTTATCATGGGACTAATTTTCCTTACTAAATTATTAATATGTTCATGCCACTGCCCATCGTGTTGGAATGTTAAACCAAGATGCTTATGAGAGTTAACTTCATTTATTTTAACATTGTTCAACGTTAAGTCTAAACAAGGAGAAGGATTAGTGCGTTTGGTAAATAGCATTGCTTCTGTCTTTTCAGGGCTGAATTTAACTTGCCATTGTTTTGCCCATTTCGATATTTTGTCCAAGTCTGAGTTTAAAATTGTATGTGCTGCTAAAGGATCTTCTATAATCAAATACAATGAAGTATCGTCTGCAAATAAGCGAATATTACTAGTAATGTCTTCAGTTAAGTCGTTAATGTAGATGAGAAAAAGCAAAGGTCCTAACACAGACCCTTGAGGGACACCAGCAAGAACCGGCTTAGGGTCCGAATTAAATCCATTAATCACAACTGTTTGGATCCTGTCTTTTAAATAACTTTCAAACCATTTCAACACAAGTCCAGAGATCCCAGATGCTCTTAATTTTACCAACAAACCTTTATGCCATACCCTGTCAAAAGCCTTGCTAATATCACAAAAGACTGCTCGAATTTCCTTGCCTTGGTCCATGGCTTTAGAAATACAATTATACAAGTCAGTTAATTGGTAGGAAGTAGAATCGCCCGGTTTGAAACCCGATTGGAGTGAGGAGATTACAGTATTATCTCTGAAAAAGTTATACACATGCTTAAAAACACATTTTTCAAACACTTTACCCAAACAACTAGTTAGAGCAACGGGTCGGTAGTTTGAACATAAGTGGATACTGCTTTTTTATGAACTGGTACTATGGAAGCGTGTTTCCATATGGATGGAAAACACGACTTGCTGAGAGACAAGTTAAACAATTTAGTTAATGGTTTACCCAATTCCTTACCAGTAGCTTTAATTAGTTTATTGTTAATACTATCTGGCCCGTTAGCCTTGGTTTCGGCAACAGACAACATTATGTCACAGACCTCAACCTCATTAAGTTCTATCGCAGTAAGTTCATAGTCTGGAACTGGTAGATCCTTAACATCCGTTTCTGGATCACCTACTTGGGCTTGTTCAGCAAAATAATCATTAAATATGTTTTCAATATCAGTCTCATTATCAAACGTCACGTTGTTGCTAACAATGGCTGGAAAATCCGTTCTGATTTTTAATTTTCATGTAATTTTTCACAAGTCTCCATCATGACTTTGACTTCAAGTTCGTATTAATTTTGTCATCTAGTGACTGATCGTAAGCTTTTGTGGCCTTGCATATTTCTGAAATGACCCTATTTCTAGCTGATCTAACTTTTCCCAATCTACCGGACTATCCCTACGTTTAGCTATCTTGTGACACCTGTTCCAAGTTCTCATTAATTTTCTAATGTAACCATTCATCCACTGACAGTCATTTTTTCTAATTTGTACGTCTTTATGTAGTATGTGTGCGTCATTTATCTTCAAAAGCGTTTGCACAAACAGAACAAATATGTTTTCTAAGTTATCTCCAGTAAAGCATTGGTCTCAGGTGTAACTACATATATCACAACACATGGCTTGATAGTCAGCCCTTGAATAGACAATTCGTTTATATGTAGCAGTTTTACCTTTTCTAGTTTTAAGGGTGACGAAGACAGGACAGTGATCACTGCAAGTTGGGGGCAATACACCAGATTTTTCTATGAGAGCAGGACATGATACACATATAAGATCTATCAGCGTGCGTGTAGTATAAGTTATTCTAGTGGGTTCAGTGACAATCTGCTTTAGATCATACAATAGCTCTAAACTGCTGATATTAGTGTCAGGGCCGTTGCACAGATTTGCATTAAAGTCACCTACTATTATGGTTGTCATATTTTCATCAGCTGCTTTCCCAAATGATTCACCAATTAAGTCCCAGTACCAATTACGCAACTCAGCTCTGTAGAATGTTCCAATAATTATATTTTGATTGTTATAATATATTTAAATCCATAATGCTTCTAACACTTTCAAATCCTCTCTACGTTTAAAATAAATAGTATTTTCAGCTAGATGAAACATGGCAGGCTGAATTAGACAATTTTGCTCCACTTGGGGCCCAATTTTGGTGCATGTAGGTGCAATAGGCTTTAAATAATGACTTTATTTACATTTTGTCAATTCAGAGTAGAAGTGCAAACTGCTCTTTTGGCACAAACTACACATTTCTGGTTGGATTGCCCTGAAACCTAGGCCCAACAGTAGAGAACAAGTTTTTATACCAGCATACCAAATATGAAGTCTCTCGGTACAGCACTCTTAGAGATTCTGGCAGTTCTGACCTGAAAACCTAAGATGAAACTTGGCGACTGAATCAGACACTTTTTCTCCACTTGGGGCCAAATTTTGGTGCATGTAGGTGCAATAGGCTTCAAATAATGACTTTATTTACATTTTTGTTAATTCAGCCTTCAAATGTAGAGAACAAGTCCTCCTCCTCTTCCTCCTTCCAACGTTTTCGTCCTTTGACCAGTTCCACCCCTATGACACCCGTACGACGCCCACGTTTTACCCCCTTGGCATCTGCCTTGGCCTCGGTCTCACCTCCTCCTCCTACAGCACCCCAACAACCGGGTACCCTACAACAGGGTACTGCCAAGAGGTCTGCCAAAGGTCGGGCTCAACTCTTGGTGTGGTTCGTCACGCTCATTCGTCACCTGAAATCCGGTCAAATTCCTTTGAAATCTCAACCACGCAACTCTTTTGAAAGAAGCCCCAGACGATCTCATTTGTGCCGTGCCTTCAACCCAACTCCTCGATCGTGGTTGAATTTTGATCATTCTTTTTGATTTAAAAGATACAAAGAAAACAGGAAGACTCCAGTGAAGACGGAACATGAAATGGAAAACATCCGCCAGGTCTTCCTCTGTGTCCAAGAAGAAGAAGGAAGAAGGAAGAGGGAATAGGAGGAGGAAAAGGGTTACCCTTTAAAGGTTACCCACTTCTTTGTGGACCCGACGGTTGGAAAAGACTTGCACCGATCCTCGACATCCCGCAGCTTCTGGAGGTTGGTCTCCTTTGTGGAAAGCGATGCGGCAACATGCTCTCCACCCTCAAAGCAGTCGACTCAAGAAAAAGACCGTCCCTTCTCAAAGTCAACCCCAACGTTGGTTAAAAACACAGAGAACTTACACCCTTCATCTACTAGTTCGTCGGTCGTTTGCCCGAGATCGGTACCATGTGGCCGGCATCGATCATTTGTGGCAGGGCCGACTTGAGCGACATGACGACGTTTCAAAATGACAATCAAAACATGCGGTACTTGTTGTGCGTGATCGACGTCTTTTCGAAGATGGCTTGGGTCTAACCTTTCACGTCCAAATCAAACACGGCTCTCACCAGTAAAAATCCCGAAACCAAAGCGTCAGTCGTGGAATGGTTTCAAAGGACCGTAAAACAAAATAAATGTGTCGTTTCTTCACGCAGCAAGGAAGCCGACATTACTTGAACGTCTTGCCTCAGTTGGTTCGGGCTTATAATCAGAGTCGGCATCTCACCATTTGGTGTTGTCCTGTGGACGTGATTCCTGGAGATCCCGTGTCAGAAATCCAAGTGTTGGATTATGTAATGTACACGTTAAATTAACATGCTGTCTGCCAGCGAGACCTTCACTTCCGGTTTAGTTATTTGGGGCGTTTACGTATTGACTGCAAATTAACTTATTATACTTGATTAAATATCGTTGAATATATCATTGAAAGTTTATTTGCGATTGTATTTACTTCTCAATAAATATATTTTCATTAAACTTACCGCTAGTGGCAGCTTGTTACATTCTAAGTCATCTCGAGCGTTTTGTCGTTATGCTATGTCATTGATTTGTCATTCACTCTGTATTCTGATTTGTAGCGTCCAAACTCCCAGTTTATAAAATACATCACCTAGTTTATCATATTCTGTGTACTTTCCTATCACATCAAGCCTGTTTGCATCCACGAACACCTTCTAATTAGTCTAGAATTAATATTTTGTGAGAGCAGTTTCCGACTCGTGTGCTCGAGGTTTCGACTTCCAGCGTTGACGTCATGGTATTGTTACGTCATTGTCAGTGTTACGTCACTTGTAAATAAACTATTGAGCGTTGGAAAAACAGGAGCTAGGGAGGAACGACGAAGCGTGGACAGGCCAGCCGCAAAATGTAAGATTTTATGAGCGCATCGCTCAATTTATTACAAATTGCCTTTGAAGTCCTGTGTTCATAAAAGACAGAGGTTAGAAGCTCCTAAAAATAATAGTAGATCTAATACTAAAATTTAAGTTAACTTTAGATTTATAACTGTGGCGATCTATATGTCTGTAACGGCTGGCACTGATGACAGACATGTTATTGCGAAGAACACATCTTCAAAACAATGAAGTGCAGATCTAAGATGGCCGTAAAAGCCTGCAAATAATAAAAACATTCAATTACCGAAGCGTAAATGACTAAAGAAGTGCTATATATTTTACGTGCGCTTTGCTCACTTTGGTTGAAGTGGCGCTTCTCCTTTATACAATGTAGCATGCCTAATATGGAAACATTTGAAAACTAAACAATTATGCCCAAACTAATAAAAGGATATGTTCTTAAATTCCGTAAACACACTTACATTTACTATGTAATGCACAGACTTAGTAAGAATAAGCAACTTTCGTCGCACGAAAACTGGACAAACTAACCGATTGAGAAATTATGTAGAAATGTTAACCTTCTGACACAAACATGTTACATCTCCTGAGATCTATATTCTGAGTATACGCACACATTGGTGACGTCCAGAATTCCCATATAACTGTTGATGGGTAGCATCTTAGCTGGTTCATCGCTTGTACAATCAGTGACTACCTCGCCTGAGCGAGCCTATAAAAACCACGAGGTCCATCAAGTGAGGTAATTCGCAAGTTACTACGTGTCACATTCAAGGGAGGTAATTCTCCGATTACTACATGTAACGTTACAATATCTAATCAATGTAGATATTCTGTGAGGCTTGTCATTTTATTAATGTTAATAAATGCATTTATATTTATAAATCAATTAATTCTTCTTTGTGCTTTTAAATTTGTGACGGTGGTGGTACTCTGGTACCCACTTGAAACTTATTTAGAACTTTGCCAAGTGCTATCCATTTTAACATTGTCTAAGTAAGAGGTCTACAGAAACCGTTACAGATTACATGGAAAAACAACGATCTTTACCCCGATCCAAACCCTGTCCCGTCTAGTTTGAGTGGGGACGACAACAACAACAACATCATGATCGGACATCCGCTTCTCCCCTATTTGGGGAAAAGCCAACATCACGGAAAGGGTCTGAACGTGTATCATAGACGTTACCTGCAACGAGGACACGGTATCCAAAACCTCTTTAAAAAATTCCTGCCCACCACCCTGTCAGCCGTGGAAAAATCGGTTCTCCGGATGGGTTGACGCATGTTGTCTGGTGTGATCATGGACGTCATGACCGGCAAAAGGTCCTTGTTAGACTGTGTGAAACGTCGAGGAAAAAACGTCCTTGGGTGCCGCTCATCGTCGTCGTCCTCCTTCTCCTCCTCCTCCCAGTCCTCAACCTAAGAAATTTAGACCTTCTTCTTCATTCCCACGACCCCTAACGAACACTCGCAGCAGCAGCAGTCGCCGACCCATACCCGACCCCATCTTCCTGGTGTGTAAATGAAAGGGGCGCGTCTTCCTTCCCTTAGTTGCGGATTGACTTCCACATCGTCAACATAATGTGCCAAGATGCCTTCGAATGTCCCAAGGTACAGTTGGACTTCTTCACGGTGCCTCCCGTGGTCATCTCGGTGGAAGAAGGACAGGGGGCTTGTTACAGTCCTCTGACCCCTCCGACCGTCGATGAACCTCTTCAGTTCAGCATTGCCAATCCTGTGCATGCTAACATCGATCTGAGCCAGTGCTACCTCCGTCTTGGACTGCAGGTGACCCAAGACGACGGAACGGGCATGAATGCTGACGATCACAAAGTCCCCACCGTGAACAACATGATGCACTCTTTGTTCCGGGAAGCTTGTTTGCTAGTAGGACACAATCAGTTTGAAGTCAAGCCTTCCATGGGGACCTATCCATATCAAGCTTATTTGGAAACGCTGCTTAAGGGAAAGCTGCAAAAGACACTCACCTGAAGTGTCAAGGATGGTACATGGACAACATTGGAAATATGGGCGCCTTCGATCTGACCTCCGACCCTCCAACCAGGGAGCCGTCACCAAACACAGGAACATTGTTCCCACCCGAGAACTTGAACTGACGGGACGACTGCACTGCCACCTGTTTCATCAAGAACCTTATCTGGTGGATGGGGTACCTATGAAACTGGAACTGAACCTCAGTCCGGGAGAGTTAAAAAGTCAAGATAGTCCAGGCCGAATTTTACGTGCGCCAAGTGCAACATCGATCCATTCCTGCGCAGGAAACATGTTGCCACCATGAACGGGGGGAACACGGCCAAATAGCTTTGTCGCGAGTGCAGGTGACGGCCTATGACATCGGAGCCAGAGGCCGAGACTTTCACAAGGACCAACTGATCCGAGGTCAGTTGCCCAAACGGGTCATCTTGGGCCTGGTGGACAACACTGCCTATGCAGGGGCCAAAGAGAAAAACCCGTTCCATTTTCAACATTTCAACATGTCCAACCTCAAGTTGAAACTGAATGGACAGGAAGTCCCAGGGGCCAAAATCAAGACAGACTTCCAAGACAACAGTGCCACGCTGAAACAAGCGTACATGGATCTTTTCCGGAACACCAGACACCTGTGGCAGGACAATGCCTGCGACCTGTCTCTGTATGCTTTTAGAAAAGGGTACACCTTGTGGGTGGTAGATCTGACGGCCCATTTAGGAGCCGACGAAGGCGTCAACTACCTCCGACAGACCAGCAAGCACAGCTTGAAAATGCAATTTGCCGAACCTCTTACCCGTCTCGTCATCCTCGTCTGCTACGAAGAATACAAAAACGTGCTGAAAATCGATCGTTTCCGCAATGCCGTGATGGTATAAAATAGAAGGAACTACAACCACTCTGACAGTCATGGACCATCCAACAACTGCTGCGAGATCAGCCTTAGCATGAGGGACTTGGGCGATGGCCAATCGCGTGCTCTGAACCTGTTATCGAGGGTCCTTGGCCTGAGACCAAATGCGACGGGAAAGCGACAGATCCGAAGAGGGAGTCGTCGAAATGATGGACGGTTCCGGTATTCCTCCTTGTCGTCATGCAAGCTTTGAAGAACTGTTGAAAATATTGGGACCCAGACAACCTGGAACACTCGGGCGGTACAAGACTGGTACAGCATCTTGTGTGGCGTGTACTGCCTTTACCTGCTGACTGCTCGGGTTTGTGGATGGACCGTGAAACAAGTCCTTGACACATTGGATCCTCAGGACACTCACCAAAACGATGCAGCGATGGTGGCCTGGTTTCACTCTTACGTTGCTAGCCCCATTCTTCTTCTTTGGTTCCTTCTTTCCGAGTGAATCCTTACACTTATTAGTACCATCAACAAAGTCGACCTTTTTGCCCCCATGCTCTTGTTCTGTGACGACTGTCTCCACCACCTCCCGCACCCTCCCCCCCTCCTCCCCCTGTAAATACCTTCATCCTGTTAGTGTTCATCATGTGACTTTTGTTTTCTTGTTGTTGTTGTTGTTCTTGTTAGCGGAAGAATTACAAAGTTTTAAAAAAATATCAGTGTTGTCATGTTGTTGTTTGTTTAGAAGCTTTCCTTTTGGGAACATGTTGTGTATGTGTTGGTCACCACATCGTTGAAGTGTTTGAACACTTCACTAGAGAGTCGAGGGCATTAATACCCACTATCCGGTATAAATGTAGTCGGGATTGAGGACTTCGATCTCGTACTGTAGGTAAAACATTCGAGTCCTGTAGATGGGGGATCCCCTCATAAAGTCGTGATGGATCCAGTTGAAGCCCTCCATGTCCGCGATAGCCAGACCATGGACTCTGTAAGGTAGAGATCCTTGCATCATGTGATTGTGGAGGACCAACCGCGCTTCAAAGATTTTCCACTGCTCCGAAGTCATCACCATAAAGGGCCAACTTGTCCTTTGCAGTAACTGAAACATGGGAAACAGTATGTGGGCACTATTGAAAGTTGTAGTGGGTGAAGTCGACATTTTGTTGTTATGCAGCAGCAGTAATAACAAGAACAACAATTCTCTACCAACAAGTCCTTATATATACCCTCTGGGCGTACGTGAGAGAAGACACTATGAGTATTCGGACGTGAGAGAAGACTATGATTTTTTGGAACCAATCAGAAGCTTGGGATTTGAAGTCAGGATGAGCACAAACGTTAGAAAAGACAATTGGGCCAATCAGAAGCTACGGATTTCGATCCGGTACCAGGCTATATAAGGGGGCCCTCCTTCCTTGCACAAAGCACTATTCTGCTCCTTTCGAAGAAGAAGAAAACATTAACCAGTTTTGTTCTGCCAGAGGTGGTGGAATAACCCTTGGAACAGTCTCCATAACCTCCCCACAACCACCATTACCCTGGCTATGATGTCCTCCTCCTCTCTATCATCATCAGCACCACCGTCAACACGGCACAATTAGGACCACCAGCACCACCATCGACCCCAGCACCAGCAGCAATAACACCAGTCTCGGAAGCACCTTGCCCCTGCGAGGTGCTGCAAATCCTCGTGGATGACTTGCTCACAGGGAAAGACGACACTGTGAACACGACCACCACCATCATCCCTATCGCCGCCACCGCGTACACCACCACCACCACACCCAGGATCGCCCCCATAGAGGACATGGAGGAAAACATGGATGACCTGGAAGATGACCCCACCCTCCATTATTCTCCTCCTCCTCGACGAAGTTACTCACGACGGCGAGCTCATTAACATGGTTGTCATTGAGGAGGTTTATAATGGTCTTGTTAATGAGGACGGCAACGGCGAACTCATTAACCTGGTTGCAGTTAACATAAATGATGATGATGTTCATGATGTCCATGACAACAGTTGCTGGGGCGAACTACAACTCGACCCTCAAGGACATCAAAATTATTGTCATAGACTAGTCCCCCAATCTCATACACAAACGCCCCTTTTCAGGGCCACCAATGCTCCCGAAAAAACACTTCGTACTTAGTAGTATAATGTACTCACTGTTTTTTTTCCGGTGATTTCCGGTTCCTGTTTTTCCGGTGATTTCCGGTTGCGGTCTATTTCCCCGGAAATCACCGGAAAAAACGGAACCGGAAAGTCCGGACACCGGAAGTAGACGTCATCCGCGCATGCGAAGACGTCACATCCGGTCCCAGGGTGGGGTGCTACATGTACACTACTGACGGTCTGCATTGGTAAAAGTTTCAATTTCTTTGTAGATAATGGTGAAACGTTATGCAACACCAACCTCAAATATGGTGTTTGAGTAATGAAAACATGGCAAGGGGGTAGGAATGCTCGAGGAATGTGCTACGCAAGAATAGGTTGCAAGAACTTTAATTGTTTCACAGAGCGTAGTGTTCCGTATGTGACACCGTTACCAAAACACTGGAAGTGTAGCCAGACAACATGGAGGAGGTCGGGAAAGGGCAACTGTAGCTTCTGATGATCGATTTTGGGTCGTTCAGGCAAGACGTCATCTAATGCAGACCGCAACACAGCTGCGAAATGGATTGCAGAAACGCTTCTGGCGTACATGTTTCTACCCAAACAGTGTGTCAACGTTTTCATGAGGCTGGCTTGAGTTCTCGTAGACTAGTCCTGCGAGTGTCTTTAACCCGAGCATTTGCAGTGGGCGAACCAACATGTGACATGGACCCTGAATGACTGGAGGCCAGGGGCTTGTAACTCCAAGCGATCGTTAAGCAGTTCTTAAATAACGACGATCGTTTAGCACAACTTATATTGTGGGAGCGTAACTTGAAACAGTACTTAAGCTTTAGGCAAGCTTAATAACGTAGTTTTACGACTCTGTTTAAGTGTTGCCTAGACTAACCTTTAGACGATCTTTATGTAATCTTTAGCAGTGAGCTCGAGGCTGCCAACGTGACATTGTATATTTATGTAAAAAATGTCAGATGATACCTGAACAAAACGAGCAGATCATCATATTCCACGACAGAACTAACCCCCTTGGTGCATTCAGTCCAATCATGAGGTATACTGTTAATCCAAGATCTTTACACCTTTACGCCTGCAACAGTTCTTACTACTGATGCATGTCAGGAGCGGAACAAGGAATTGATCTGTTTGTTGGGAGTGGAGGGAAATATATTTTTTTCTTAAAGTGTACAAAGAAAGGGTGTCATGGTCAGTAACGTGAAAAAAGTTTCAGCAGAATTTCTGGTTTGATTTACAGTTCACGCCACAACATACGCTGTTCAATGCGTTCTGTTTCTACTCAATGTTCTGGTGTCCTAAGGGTTTTGTTTTATACCATATTTTTGAATTTCCAATATTCCTGAATTAACATTACTGTTTGTGGAAGTCTACATTTTCGTTTCTGTTCTTCCAACTTCTTTGGGAATTTTTGTTCGTCGTTCTCAAGTCATTGTAATAATTACAGTTACTGCAAGTGTATTGTTCGTAGGCTATGATCTCTTACAAGTGATTTTTGTCAACTGATACATATACTCTTCAAAAAGGTAGAGGATATTGAAATTGCAAGGTCAATAACAAACTAATGACGATAACAATTGGCCCCAAGCTATTTTTATCTTTACAAAGAAGGAATTTAGTAAACAATTCACCCGGTATTTCATTACCTAAACAGTTTGTCTTGCTGTCATAGTCCGGGGAAATTACCTAAACAGTCCGCTTGCTGTCATAGTCTGTGAAAAAAAGCAATCGGAAAATTGAAAGTTGATATTTTTGCGTCAATAGTCCGTAATGACCCGGTTACTGGCCAAACACTCATTGATTCGTTGAGGCATCGTCCGTCATGGCCTACCTATGGTAATTTGATGCAGTCTGTCCCATTCTTCCAACGCCTGGACAAGTTCATCTAGCGTGGCTGGTGACCTTTCACGTTGACACACACGTAGGCCCAAGATGTCCCAGACATTTTCAATTCGGGAAAGGTCAGGGCTCATTGCTGGCCAGGGCATCCTATGAATATTGTGCCGTTGAAGGTGGTTATTGACTATTCTTGCACGAT
>JAUELE010226080.1:0-12463 GCA_031471655.1 Diodora aspera | reverse complement strand
TACCGATACACATAGCAATTTACAATTAATAACAAGAGAGCGATTAAAAGTGACTTAGGGACTTGACAAAAGTCTACCCTAATACTATACGAACGTGCAAAAGAAACGATACCACATGATTTCAGTTAATTTTCCTTATGTCCTTGTATCATTGTTGATCAAAAGGATGCTTGGATTTCAGTAAGTGTAATTTGATTGACAGCATGTCATTGATAAAGCTTCATAACCTTGAAGGGATATCTCTTGTACATCCAAAGTACATGTATGTGTGAATTTATTTAGTAGTGTTTCAAAATCTTGGTATAGTTTCTTTTGCACGTCAGTATATTTTATATCGTGTTGACAGTTAATGCTGATATTGTGTACATCAGTTTTGACATCTCATCAAATGCTTATAACTTCCAAGTGCGTGTGCTTCTGAATTATTTCATTCAAATAAACTAATCGGTATACTTTCTTTTGATCGTCAGTTTGTATTATTTCAACCTTGTTGAACGATTTGTACGAAATAACTTAAAAACGTGTAAAACATTTAAAAGTGATTTCTAATCAGTATTATCATTGTAAGTCTGCTCGTTTTTGTTTTATATTAAAACGTAAAATGTTGGCTTTTCATGAATGACACGGTTATAATATCCCAAATGTGTATGTTTTGAATGTATTTGTTACATACAATGCACAAAGTTTAACAGTGACTTTATACTGTATAGATAGCTTTGACTAATACTATCTAAGGATTGGCATATTTAGATCAGTGCATAATTTGTTATGCAACGCACGCAGGTGACGAGCTTGCGAAGTTAAGCAACGTTGAGCCAGGAGAGTAGTTGGATGGGTGATCAACTGGCGTTGAAAGCATCCAGGCATTCAAGGGTTCGTCCCTGCCTCGCCCTGAGAGGCTGGCAATGTCAGTGGTTTCACTTTGGGCAAGTGGCTTTACTCGTAGATTGCCTCAGTCGATCCAGCTGAAACTGGGTACTGGTTCACCATCAGGAGTGCGCCATCTAGCGCCTAGTGGTTGCTTTGGTTACACCAGGGTAATAATGGCGAGCGCTTTGAGCAAGCTATATAAGCCTGGATTTAGCGCTATACAAGACCTAACATTATTATTATTATTATTACTCAAAAGAATTTGAAGTTAAGAATCAAACCTAATCTGATAATAAACTAATATAATCGATTTGCTGTTTGAAAGTTTGCCGAAACTACCCATATGAGCATATTTTATGAAAGAGTGTTTTCATGCAGTATTGTTACTACTGAACAATTACTAATTACCTTAAAGGTCAGGGGCTCAACTGACAACTGAACAATTACTAATTACCTTAAAGGTCAGGGGCTCAATTGACAACTGAACAATTACTAATTACCTCAAAGGTCAGGGGCTCAATTGACAACTGAACAATTACTAATTACCTTAAAGGTCAGGGGCTCAATTGACAACTGAACAATTACTAATTACCATAAAGGTCAGGGGCTCAATTGACAACTGAACAATTGCTAATTACCTTAAAGGTCAGGGGCTCAATTGACAACTGAACAATTACTAATTACCTTGAAGGTCAGGGGCTCAATTGACAACTGAACAATTACTAATTACCTTAAAGGTCAGGGGCTGAATTGGCAGCTAAAAAGGACAGAGACCCTCTTTAAAAAATTAATAACTCCCAAGAGATGGGCCCCCCTTAGACGCGGAGCTAAATCACATCTGCAAATGCTTCTATCCTATTTATTTGAGAGAGAAGGTGACAATAATATTTAGCATGAGTATATCGTGGATCTAGGGAAAGATGTTAAGTTCCCAAGGACAACGTTGTGGAGGCAACGTCTTTACCAGCAAGAAAAGAAACACTTAAAGTTATGAACGTGCTGGAACTGAGTTCGCAAGTACACAGTAAACCAATCACAATACTTACCAGTGATCTTGTCATTTGATAAGCATGCGATGAAGAGTTTTGTGTCCAACACTGGTATTTCCTGATAGGTCGTGTCAGTATCAATACTCAGGGGCGAGTTGAATTGATTAGAATTTTATAGGTTTTATCATTAAATGATATTCAGCAAATGCACTTACACAGGTCCCAGATTTCCGCGATTTGCAGATATCGACGAAAGTCGTGGAAAATCAGATTTGTTACAGAATGCCGCGGAATTCATTATTTTCAATAACAGGTTTTTTTCGTAATTGCGCTCATGAAAAAAAATGGGCAGATGAAAATCACAGGATGGCAGTTGTAAGTTTACCGTACATGATTTCTCATACTGTACGTTCAGTAATTGCGTGACGTCATCCTTATAAGCAAGCATTTAAAAATAGCTGAAAAATGTAGCACAGTCGAATGCGTGATACAGAATGCAAATAAAGTTTCAGAGGAATAAAATACAAACAATGAGCTCCCATATCTTATAAAACTCTTTTGATTTATAAACAGTAGTGTTTCCTATCAATCTATACCATAGAATATTGCGGATTATGCCAATTTGAATACATGGAATTTTCCATACCCCATCGCAGAGTTTTTAATAATTTACTAGTATCTAAGAAAATTGTGACCTGTTGCTCGGAGGAAGATTAAAATAATCATGATAATGATCTTTCTTCATCGTTTTGTATGAGTGAGTGAGTGATTACGGCAATCTTTCAACCACATCACCACAGTCTCACCAACATCACGCTGAAAGAGAGGTGCGCGAGCGGAACTCAAACCACAACCGCCAAGGCTGGCAGATTACTGGGCCGACGCGCTAACCCCTGCGCCATCCCTTACCCCTGTTTTGTGTGGACTTGAGCATTGTTTGAGTCATACGTAAAGCAATTGTTATTCACTACATGTACTTTGTTGGTTGGTGTATCAAACCATTGTCTTTTTTTACTCCGACCGGCTTCATGTTTCAGTCACAAAGAGCATCTCGGCAACCTCACGTTCGGCAAAACTGGGAAACCGATGTTGAGACCTCTCATGCCTTACACATCACTCGCCGCTACAGGATATGAGCACAGAGGGTGCTGACAAGAAAATATGTTCCCAACAAAAGGTTTCAATTTTGTGTTATAAACTAAATAACACACGCAAATTGCGCCAGATGTATTGAAGTGTTTTATAATAGAGCACGAGGGCAATTGTAGCGAGTCAGACAGTTTTGAATGTTGGAGCATTCAGGATCGCTGGAGTCTTCCGAACAGTCTTAAAATAGAACCGGGGAACGGTTGCGCGTGTCTGCGCATGCCTTTAGTAGAGTAGAGTGACTAACTGGGGACGTTCAATTTGATAGGTCACGCGTAAGCTAGCGACCAGACTTTTGTTAAGATTCTAAGTTTGTAAAGTTCCTTGAATATAAGTAAATCCGAGGCAGGTTACTATTCCTGGGACTATATTGCTTTTCCTAGCTCTGCCTGTCAAATTGTCAGAATGTCAAAGCAGGACTAGCATTATTTGTGCTATTCTGGAAACTAAGTTGGAAACTGTCGCAAAAAGGTGACAATTTTCTAGACCATCACAGAGTCATTTTTGACGAAATGTTGATGAAATTTGGTGTACAAATGTTATGGGAGATAATGAAAAATCCAAGATTTCAATGTGGGTGCAAAAATACGGGGAATATTTATTCGATGATTTGACATTTAATGACCCCAACATAATTATTTCATTTCAGTACAAAGGTGTGTTCATCTGTCATGGTTGTGATACTGTGGTAATAACAGAAGCTCTACTACATTGACCGAGGAAAGAAGAGAAACCATCATTGCCATTTAAGTCGCTTTGTCCAACCGAAACTCCGTCATTTCCAAGACATCCATCTTCATTTGTCGATAAGTTTACCACTGAATAAGTGAATACAGCTCTCCAGGCTTTCGAAGATCCAGAACACAGCTGCCAGGATCACCTATAACTCACATCCAGAACTTAGTCTATCACACTCGTATTCAAATCACTGCACTGGCTCCCTGTGAATGCAACAATTCACTTCAAGCTACTTTGTATCACCTATAAGTGTCTTCAAAATGGTGGTCCTGCCTACCTATCTGAGCTTCTCTCAAACTATGTTCTTACTAGAACTCCCCGCTCACAAGATCAGTGTCTCCCCACGGTACCAAACAGACGTCTCAAATCCTTTGGAATGAAAACTTTTCACTATGTAGCCGTAAAACTTTGGAACTCTCTGCCTCAGGACATTAAACTCTCCCCATCCGTTGCTACTTTCAAGTCCAAACTTAAAACTCACCTGTTCAAACTTGCTTTTGATTAGAATCTTCTCCCTTATCCTTTTTCTTTACCTCTGTTTTTTGTAGGCGTAATACACGTTAAATACACGAGAAATGTGTTAAAGGATAAAGCTAATTCTCATTTTTCTCAGGACAAAATAAATAATTGTGTTTTTTTATCACTGCACACATAGATGGAATAATAAAGATCTTTTTGAAATGTAGATCGAGGAAATTAGTGGAAGCAATATAGAAAGAATAATGTTGGTTTGTAATAAATATGCTTGACTTTTTTGTCGATAGCAAAGATGCGGTTTTGTTTCAAAGCAAGTTATTACTGATTAGTGATATGTTCAGAACACAAAGTATATCCATCTAAACTAGTAATGTCAGCAATGTTGATCAAAGACTCTGAACAATGTTCGTGATTATTTGGAAAGACGCAATTAACTAAAGGTTAAGTTTGGAATGAACATGAAGACCTCGATATACGTATGTCGTATTGATTCAATGAAATATCACCACGGCATTTGAATGAATCAGAAACATGTAGTGGTTATAATATGTTTCAGAAACGAATAATTTGTAAATCAGAAGGGTATGGTGATGAGATTGTACATGTAGGTTGAAAGCAAACATTGTCGATGGTATGATCAGAATGCCAAAGGTTGGCACATCTCGCTGACCGTCAGTGGTTACTTGTATACTGACGTGCAAATGAAACGATACCAAGAGTTTGAGAAATTGCTAAATAAATTCACAAATGCGTTGGATATACAAGTGATATCCCTTCAAGATTAGGTAGTTTTATCAATGACATGATGTCAATCAACTTACACTTGTTGAAATCTGAAAATTCTTATCACTAAGAATGACACAACGACATGATGGAAAATGAGTGAAATCACTTGGTATCGTTTCATTTGCACGTCAGTATATGTACGTCAGGAGTCATTAACAGAAATGTCATCACATCGTTTAATACAGCAGGTAAATGAATTTTATATTCGCTTTGATTTTTAGGTGTGTGTGTGTGTGGGGGGGGGGGGTTACTTTGAAAATAAATAGTTTGCAAACAATTTTGAAAAATAACGGATTGTATTAGCCAAGAATGAAAGGTGAGTATGTTGCAGAAATATATACTTTTCATTTCTCAATCTTTAATTGTGAAATGTACCATGAAACCATGTTCTCATTAATCTTCGGCGTGTTGATACATTTAGAAATACCTGTAATAGCATTAAAAACTCAACGTACACTAAGTACAAATATTTAAAAAATAAACAGTTTACTGGCAATCATTTGAGATAAAATAGATTGTCTTAAGTCATGAGATAAAAAAATCAAATTAAATGGTTGCTTCCTTGTTGAACATTGCTCAGCATTTTATGAAAGATTTGCCACGAAACATTCAAGATTATCACTGGCATCTGCAAGAATTCTTTCCACTTAATGTGTATGACACATCAGATCATGCACTATCGCTCTTATCACGAAGTAACGCACACCATAAATTATCTTATATCTATATCATACGTATAAAAGTGAAACTGTAAACCAAGGAATGTTTGCAAAGGAAAGGTCAAGAGAGAATCGTCTCTTCTCCTGTGAAATCGAAACGGTCCTATTTACATTACCTACATGCATGAAAATAAGTTCGCAGTGAGTTGATTGTTGATTTCGTATCCGCTATGGTGATAAAGTATTTTCCTGAGACGCGAGTCTTGTGAGTGGGAATAAATACATCCGTGACTCATACCTGACAGTGGAATCAAAGAAAAGGTCACGTGTTACTCATACCTGCAAGTTTTGTCACATGTGCCAGAGTGGAAACAACAATAAAAATATATACAACAGTATCTTTATGTAAAATCTTAGGGAGCGACCATGGAGTGGGGGGGATAAGTGTGTGTGTGTGTGGGGGGGGGATTTTGAAAATATATAGTTTGCACGAGTCAAGAGTACAACATAAATAGATTGCAGAGATATGTACATTTTACATTAATGTTTACTTATTAGTTATGAAATTACATGTATCATGACAACTGTTTGCGCATTTCGGTCGCAAACATTCCAATTAATCGTAATCTCCTCCTTCGAACTACATTTTATATTCCTGTAATTACATCAAATGGCAAATGTACCTTAAACTAAAAAATATTGGAAAAAAAATAGTTTGTCAGTAATTATCTAAGAAAAATAGATTGTCTCATGAGATCAGATAAAAAATATTTGCAAGAGAAAAAATCTTTCTCCCACTCCAATCCCACTCCAGCTTTGAAATCAATTCATAATTGTTGGTATTTATACCGCTATATTCACATACGAATGCACGCTCAAAGCGCTACAATCATTATTAACCCCGCTCACTGGATTAATGGACAACATTTCTCAACTCCCGAGGGAGTATACAACCCAACCTGCCAGTTATAGTGCTAGAAGGTTGACATTACCCTCGCTTTCCGAGGTACCCACTTACAGCTGGGTGGACTGAGGCAAATTACGAGCAAAGCCACTCACCCAAGGTTACACCACTGACATTGTCAGCGTCTTAGTGCGACACAGGGGCCAACCCTTGAAGGCCTGGAAGCTTTCAACTCCATCCAACTACTCACCGGACTCGGCGTTGTTTAATTTCGCAAGCTCGTGGCCTGAGTGCGTTGCACGAGACCAACTGACCTCAATGCATAATATGATTATGACAGCCATTGTATAATACTTGATGTATGAATGTCAAAGCCTTTCAAAAGAAAGCTGAAACGTCACTTTAAAAAGCAGAGGTTAGATCGTAAATTGTCTCGTTTCTGAGGTGTGTATCCAATCGGGTTTCACTTGGTCAAGGTAAAGAAACACCCCCAATCCCTTAATAACTGGTCTCAGTTTAGCGCAAAGCGAATTCAAGAAGAAAACTGGTAGGGAGACTACTTTAAGAAAAGATAACGCCGAATTGGTGTTGCTTTGCGCCTTCAAGTGATAATAATCAGAGGAAAATATTTACCAATACACATACGAGTCCTCTACCCGGTCACGGTGTGTCTCATCATCACTTGCAGATAATGAAGAGTGAATGAGCGTAAGCAGAATTATACACGTACTGGGCGCTACAGGAGGAGTGGAACAGACTCTCTCAGCAAATCTTTGATATACCGAGCCCAAATTTCTGTGGTTTATGATCTGAAAAAACTTGCCTTAGTTTGTCAAGCGCCAATTATCTATAATTGTATCTGCATGTGAAACATCTTTTCCACGGACGTCTTTTCCTGTCAATTATTTTCTTTTGTAGAAAACCTACAGCTGACACGTGTACTACCCAGTAGGATTTCCCTTACTATAACTAATGTACTTCTGCCAGAGAATCAATCGGTTACGACATTGCCTTCGGCTAATCTCTGGAAACGTTTGTCCGACTTGTTGTCTGTGAAGCACCGGACGACACTGGCATCGATCTAAGTTGTTTAAAGTAAACATGCTTGACGAATGGACTCGATTAAGTCCTTTTACCATCAATTAAATTGACCTGAACTTCAGAATCGGTTTTCTGCGCAGAATGTCGATTTAATCTTCACAGATGAATTATATCAAGTTCATGCCTTTGATTATTGCAACATATTTTTCTTATAATATTTCAAAAGGACCATCTGACTCTCAAACACCAGTAATGAACACACGTGTCGATTTTAATCTATGTCTTTCGATATACAATGTGATGCTGTTTTTTTCAAATAAAATTACCTTTTACGATCAATGTAAAATGTTATAAATATTGAGTCTTAAAATACCTATGAACAAAAGTGTGTTGGAAATTCGAAGCAGAGAACGTAAACTAGTTCAGGGAATCAAGTCAGAACCTAATTAAATCAAACAAGATGCAATAGCTCTTAAAGTACATAGGTCATTTCTTCACAAGTGTGGAATATATCAAGTTCCATGTAGTTTTCGAGGTTTTCTTTGATGGTATGTTCCGTTATAAATAGTTCTTGAGATAATAGTTCTGAAGGTAACACGAATGTAAACTATTCTAAAGGGAATCAAAGTAGATGATTTATTCAGTCTGTACTGAGGTGCCAGATGCCTTAGAGATACTGATAAACAAATGTAAATCACAATGCTGACAACATTCTTTTGTTAGTGGTTCCTAAAAACATGTTTTTTTTATTCTGGAGAATTAGAGGGGGTAGTCGGTATTATAAGTTTATAATCCCTTTTGGTTCATCGTGAAGAAGGTTGTGTACTTCTTGTGTGGCTTGCTTCTTGTGTGGACATTTATCTTTACTGAGGAAGACTTAACCTGAGAGAATGATGCAGATTCCTCAACTTCTGATTGTTTCAAGACGAAGGTGATAAATCCCGTATTCTGAACGACAGGTAGCATCTGGCATTATTCAACAGCACCTGTTTCATATTCAAAGGTCGAGGAGTTGCGAACAGTTAAAACACCTTGCAGATCATTCTTATGGAGAGGTTTATCCAACCTACTGGTGCACCGAATCCAAAACATATTCGTAATGCATTGTACAAGAACAATTATGTAATCGATATGAAGATAAACAATATGTAATCGATATGAATATTAATTATGATAAATTACAATAGACGTTGTCGCGACAAGTAGAACTCTTCAAGAAAGAGACTCTTTTGTAGTTGTTTCGGGCAAAGCTATCGTTAAATTGTCTTACAGTTCGTTATCATATGCATGTATCTTGACATTTAAATCACTTTTGCACAGGAGAAAAAAGGATCACTGAGCAACAAATCAGATAATATTTTATCACTAGGACCACCATTAAACTTATAGTACACATAAATCAGAAAAAGACATTGGCATGTCAGTAGAAAGTGTAAACACCACAGGCTCTGACGACCTGCTGGCATTGTTTGCACATGCTCTAGAACAACGATTGCTATTGACATCCAACCACAAAATATCTCAACAGTATATTCGCCTTCCAAATAGATGTGCTTGTTGGGCATGTAACACAAACAGCGATTGTCCTGAACAGGATCAGTGTCGTATGTTGCATTCACCGATCGATCTATGGTGAGCGGCATTTATATCTCGTCAGCAAACTAATTCTGATCATATTAAAAGGACATGATCAACGTTGCATCTCCAACACTGAACAAAAACTTAAACAACTGTTCAAATCGGTCTGAGTCCAACAACGGCGAAATCCTAATGAAAATAGGAGACGGTTAACTACAATTTATTCGCCGAAAAGCTCGCTTACTCCAAGTTCTAAATGTTCCCATTTTGGTGACGTAATCGTTTTATGTGTAAGGAGTTACTTCCTTAGTGTTATAACTAAAATGGTGACAAGTCACACAGATGACACGCCAAACTTGGTGATAACGATGACGCTGAAAACAGTAGAGCTGACCGAAAAGGTTACACTTTAAAAAAAAAGACACATGAAAAATCGCATCTGAATGAGGTTCAGTGAGTTTGAATTATGTTGTGACTGTAAAATAATAGAGTACACACAGTTTGTTGTTTCTTCTGTATATGATCTACGATTAAGTGGTATGAACTCTCAGTTTGCTATTTCTCCTGTATATGATCGACGATTAAGTGGCATTAACTCACTAATACCTTCTCTACACTTTTATAATATGGATCATCTGAACTGGAGGATTTAATAATCATTGTTCGTTTAAATCTTCATGACTTAGTTGCCCACAGTTGATATGTAAGTGTGACCTGCCGGAACCAGAACATAAATTGTCTCGGGCACCATAATTTGATTTGTAAAATGAAACGTTTCAACACTTGTGACTTTGAAAAGCAAACATTGCTCTTTTGTTGAAACGTAACGTTGTAAATGTGCACGAAAAATTGGTCGATAGTTTATATGTCTTCTTTAATCAATGATGTAGTTTTAAATTTATGTGAAAGATGCTTCATTTTCACAAGAAGAATTTGTAAAACATTTTTTGAGTAACAAAGCCCTTCCAGAACTGTTATTCATTTCCCATCTTGTACAAAGAAACTGTGTTGAAACTAAAATGTAGAAATGTGAAAATTTGCCCTCGAATTTATGTTTACACCGAACCAACGTGTTTACAATATTGTGTACACACGAGTATTAGGTTAAAAAGTTCATCAATAAATTTTTCCAGCCATATATGTTTGTTTTGAGCTTTTTGGGGTTTGAAGAATATCGTCTGTTATGCCTGAAGCTGTGAAAATGATGGTTCCGGTACGATAAAGGTATTGAGAAGGGTTAACATGTTGTAAAACGGCATGTTCTAAAGTAAACTTAGAAGCAAAATACTGTCAATGCCTTTTTTATTATGAAAGGCCCAATTAAATATGAGAACAGAAACAATAATATATGCAAAAATACAAAGAAATATAACACTGATGATAAAATCATTTTACTCACTCATAAAAAGAAGTTGGCTCAGACGTACTGCTGCTGAACAAAAGTTTGTTTAACCATTTTAGAAGCATCATACAATATAATACAGTCTGGCATTTTGTTAATGTTCATAACGTTGTTAATAATGAATCAATATTCTATCGGTTCTGACTTAATTGTACGCCAATCACCTACCCATCATCCACATAAACATGAGCCATTATGACAGTAGAACAAGTCTGGCACTGCACAAACCAGAGAGGGGGGACACATTCTTTGAAATCAATTTTCTACTTTCGTCCAGTACATGTACATCGTCCAGCGATGATATACTGTAAACGCTCATATTTCAACATTCATATTCTCTTAAAGCAATATAACATATTTTCTAAGACTAATTTAAAGTACATACACATATAACAAAATTCGTAATTTTACTCCTCTCTGGTTTGAGCAATGCTAAATTTGTTCTACTACTGTTGGCATGACATCAATGTTTATGTGTATTATTAAAATGATAAAATATCTGTTTCCCCTGTTGTCAAAACTCTTGGTGTCTATCTTGACGCTGGTCTTAGTATGGAACATCATATTTCTAACCTTTGTAAGATTTGTAATTTTCAACTTCGCAATATTGGTGCTATAAGGCACTTCCTCACAAAAGATGCCACTGCAACTCGAGTCAGATGTCTTGTACTGTCTAGGCTGGACTACTGCAACAGCCTCCTTGTAGGTGATACAGCTGATCACATGAACTGTCTTCAGTCAATTCAGAATATGGCCGCTAGGATTGTATCTAGAGCCAAACTCAGATCGCCAATTAACCCTGTTCTGCAATCTCTCCACTGGCTTAAAATAAGTGACAGAATTGCTGTTAAAGTTCTATCTTACATACCAGGCTTTAAACAAAATGGCCCATGTGTACCTTCAGGAACTTGTTTCCCCATACATTCCAAGCATCTAACCAGTGCATTCTTCAGGTTCCTCTTTATAAACTTCAGAACTATGGCTCAAGATCCTTCATGTACGCTGCAGCTTCTCTACGGAATCCCCTTCCCAGGCCCATAAAATGTTTATCTAGTCTAGATATTTATAAATCTCGTATTAAAACTTATCTGTTTTATTGTTATCAAGAATGTTCTTGTTCTTAACATTGTTATCAAGAATGTCCTCGTCCCTAGCATTGTTATCAAGAATGTCCTTGTTCTCAACACTGTTATCAGCATGTCCTTGTTCTTAACATTGTTATCAAGAATGACATTGTCCCTAACATTGTTATCAGGAATGCCCTTGTTCCTAACATTGTTATCAATTCCTGTTCTTAACATTGTTATCAAGAACAGCCTTGTCACTAACACAGGTTATCAAGATTGTTGAGGACAGAGCGTTTAGGCTCGGGCAATGAATCTCCCTTGGTTGGACACCCAGATATAAACCGCCAAAAGGAAGGGGTCAAGCAACTCTTTTTCTAGCATGACATGTCGAGAGAGATAAACTATTTGTCACCAAATGCAAAGGCTGCCACACATGCAAGACAGGAAATCAAACAATCACTGCAGGTGTAGCAAATTGGCAAGCCACTGGAATATGTGCAATTATTGGATATCTTAGGTCTATTTCCACAGTCCTCAAAGGACAGCAAGTAGTTATGTGCTGTTATCATGGATCAGTTCACAAAGTGGGTGGAAGCCTATGATAAAGAAGTCGTAACAGTTGTCAAGGCATCTATGGAGAAGTTCATTACAAGTTAATGGGGTACCATTTGAGGTGCACATATACGGATCAGAGAAAAGATGTTGACGCCATACTGTCTAAGAGGGCATGCACGCTGCTTGACACAGCCGAACCCAGAACTTGTCTTTATCATCATAGGCGTACGAGCGGGGGGGGGGGGGGGGGG